>JAOBRB020405073.1:0-10162 GCA_027575285.2 Zoanthus pulchellus | reverse complement strand
TTACGAACAGAGAAAAATATCGCCTGGGAAAACCTACAGTTACGATCTACATAACATTGTCCTGCTGCGTTACCAGCGTGGTTGGTCCTTGTCGTGTAGTGGTTAACACGTCGGACTAGTAAACCGAAGATGTGGGCTTCGATTCCCGCCAAGGGCTTGTATATGATATTTTTCTCTTATTTCTTTCTATATATATCTACACACCAAACGCATTTCTAAATTAGATTTATCTACACATAATACAATATATGCGTACCAATAATTAACGGTGTTCAATTTACCAACAGAGAAAAATAACGCTCTGGGAACCGCTACAGTTACCATCTACATAACATTGTCTGGCTGCGTTGCCAGCGTGGTTGGTCCTTGTGGTGTAATGGTTAACACGTCGGACAAGTAAACCGAAGATGTGGGGTTCGATTCCCGCCAAGGGCTATATATGATATTTTTCTCCTATTTCTTTCTAAGATATGTAGCTACACGTTTTTTTAAAGTTCAAAAGTAGGTTACTTCTAGGTTCAATTTCTGAAAAAATTGTGAAATCTGACTTTTATTTATTGTTCTATAAGCGCTCAAAGTTGCAAATTCTATGTTTTGGACGAGCAATTCGGAGTCTAGGTTCTAGTTCTGTTCTGACGTCATAAAAGTCACTCGCCTTCCCGATTTTGTATTGTGGTGTTGTACTATCTCTTACTTACATGTAGAGCTACAACAAACGGATTTTCCATATTTTTAAAGCTCTACATGTACGACACCACAATTCAAGTCAAGTCATAAGAAAACAACCAAGAACAGCAAACACGATTGCTAGGCATCCATCTTAAACTTTCCTCGACTTTTTTGCAAAGCAGCGTGTGATAGTCGGATGTGTCATAGTCCAAATCACTTAGTAGAGTGCATTTTCTTTTTATTTTGCCTCATTTAAAGGAGTTTATCCGTACCTATAATACAACAAAAGATAATTGTGGTGGCCATACCTCTTGAATCTGTTCTTTCATTTCCTTAATGTCATTCTCCCTTGGTTCGATCTGCTTCTTGAGCTCCTTAATCTTGTAATCCAAGACAAACTTGAACTTCTCTAGCTCTTGGTTCTTCTTTTTAAGATCATAAATTCGTTTTTCCTGCGAGGTAATAACGCGTATTACAGTAGTGAAAACCTACTAACGGTCTAACACGCGAACTGAATTCTGATTGGCTACTTTACTACAGGTCTATTTGTGATGGCCTACCAGCAAAGAAAAGATGCGGATCTAGTATAACAAGCCTCGTTTCGTAATAATATCAGAGGATTTCATGGACGACTCAATTCGTACATCCTGATTCGACAAATTATTAGGTTTACACTCTAATAATTGGACCTCTCGCCTTGATGGACTACAAGGTTGAATAATTAATAGCGATTTCTGCCACTACCTCGTAGTCCATCATTTGTTCTTACGGTCTAATTGTTAGGTAGTTAAATATAAAAGATAATATGGAGAGTACGTGCGTTTTGAGTGATCGACAAGTGTGTTTTCATAGCGCTATAAAGCACGAAAGCGACGTGAACAACCTGATTGGTTGTCTCCAAGTTGTGAAAACTTATACTTTCATCAAATAAATAAAGCAATATGATATACACTTCAAATAACTTTAAGTTCTTTCTCTTAGTTAAGATGGAGAGTAACATGAAAACATGGAGCAAATGCTCTATTTTTTTACGGTCAGTGCTACGCTTAATGGAAGTTATAAAAAATCTAGAAACTGTTAATATTGGAAATATGATCTCTTTGCATCAAGGATTTTCGGACTTCGTATTCACAAACTTGTCACAATTACGTACCTTGTCTTGTATCGTTTCATCTCGTTCTTGAATTTCTTTCTTGAGACCGTAAATGTCTTTCTCAAGGGACTTAATAACTCCTTGAAGTTTGTTCTGCTCTCCGTGTAAACGTTGGATTTCCGTTTTGTAATCATCAATCTCCTTTTGGAGACTTGTAAACTGTGTGTAAAGAGATTCAGTAATTATCAGTTAGCGAAACGTACACTAGCTGAAGAACACTGCAGTATTTCGGTAGTTTTGGTCAGGTAATAACAGAAATATAATTTCACTTTATATCTCAGAGTCTTTAATAAACATATAAGAGTTAGTGATGAACTGAGTTTTCAGGACAGTTACGTTGTACAAATTTAATGAAGGTAAGCCCAAAATATCCAAAAACCAAAAGAGCATGGTAGAGCTTTGATAAAAACTTTCAAGAGTTTCCCGTTCAGTGTAGCTGCCCCAAATCCACGCCCCTATAGTTCAAAGTTGATAACAATTGGTTTCGTACTATATGTCGACAACCTGAAAAAAAAGCTAAATCTTTTCGAGCCTAGTGGCCCATGGAGCCGGCGCTTATCTCTGGTTTCTGTAGTGTTAGGCGGATGAGAGTCTTTGACTCCCCCTGGACGGAACACTAATCCATTGTAGGTTAGCTCCCAGCAGACGCTGGTACTCATTTACCTACTGCGGGAGGATGGAAAGCTGAGTTGGCTTAGGTGGAAAAGAAGGCCACACAAAGATTCAAATCTCGGCAAAGTGCCGAGATCGAACTCGGGACCTCGTGGTTACCAACTGCGCCAACCATGTCCGCCTGACAAGCTGAAAACCATGCTCTTAATTCAATAACGCCAATACATAATATTTTCTGTTTACCTTTTTCCGCATGATACCAGTTTCTCCTTTGAGTCTTAAGTTAGCTTCCTTCTCTTCTCTCAATCTCCTTTCGTATTTGTTCTTTATATCCAAAATTTCTCGATCTGCATCTTCCTCGATCTGTTTTTTTGTTTCTTCATATTCTCGAAGCTGTTGTCGACTCTCTTCTTGAGCCTAAAAAGAGCAAAAATAATGAAAAATCAAAAACAAACACAAGTAACAACTAGCCTGTTTACAAACTACAATAATTGCTCTTGAACGGAAATGTCTCAAATGTAACGTTTGCTAAATATCAAGGCTGAGCTGTTCAAAAGCTGGTTAACTTTAACCCAGGGTTAAGCAGAAACTTCAGAAATAATTTCATCTTTAAGAAAAGGCGAATGATTCATACCCTGTGGATTTTCAAAGCCAAAGGATAAAACTTGTTAACCACTAACTTATGTACAGCTCAAATAATTCCATGTAATTTTGGGAACAAGAATACGAGTTAAAAAATTTACCCCTAGGTTAATATTGCTCGTGCTGTAGGAGTCTATCACAAACATATCTCTAGTAGAGTAGCCAATCAGAATGTAGGATGCGTGTTAGCCCGTTAATAGGTTTATACTAGTACTATTAGGTACCTGATCTAGCTGTGCCGTCTTTTCTTGAACTTTGTTATCATAATATTCCGAGAGTTCCTCTAATGCTTGTTCTTTAGATTCCTCCATCTCCGTTAACTGCCTTTCGTAATCCTCCTGCATCTTTTGACTTTTGGATTGTAACTCCTGATACTTCTCGTATTCAGACATTAATTTCTGGTTGTTGGCTGACTCCAAATCCTGGAGCTCTTTAGAGTGTTTCTCCATTGACTCGGCGAGTTCTTCCTCGTGTTTTGCCTCTTCCTTATCTTTGTCAGTTTTCAAGACCTGATTCTTGGTTTTCAACGATTCCATTTCCTGGATAAACTTCTCTGTCAACTCCTTAATCTTTTCATTGTAATTCATGTCTTTCAGCCGCAACTGATACTCATTTTCCATTTTAAGTTCTTCAACACGGGTTTTGAGTTCCGCCATCATAGCATTCTGTATAAAACAGATCAATTCGCTAACTACTTGTAAAGTGATTTAGGTTTTCAAACTTCTACACATTTAAAATTTTTTTCTTGTACATCCATCTAACAAATTATTAGCATAAACATCACCATCAACTTCATCAGCATCGTCATCACCAACATCAGCATCAACATCCCGATCATCAACAACATCATCACCACTATCATCATAACATATCATCATTATCATCGTCATCACCATAATCACTGCCATCGTCATAATCATCAGTTTTTTTTTAATGTCCGTATTTTCTCATCTATTATGGAGTTGGACGGTGGAAGAGTGCGTTTGTCGATCTTCTGCCACATACTCCTCCACTCCCGTCAGGTTCCTACTCTCCAGCACACACTAACTCGATTTTTTCCTAGGCCTTCAGTACTAGCCGACAGCCCCCGAACTTACCCCTAATCTCCGAATACACCCTCCTCTGCTAATTCCACATGTCCAAACCATCTTAATCTTCTCTACCTCTATGTAACAGAAAGGTCTTCATCTTCGCACACCCAGACACCTCACTGATAGATCTCATTCAAATAATTAGAAAGACACTGGCTCTTAGTTCAGTCGAGCACTTTAATACAATTCTGAAGTGACAGTACATAACTAGGTTTATGTAACAGAAAATGCTGGTCGAAAGAACTTTTGAATTTGAGAATGACACGAAAGGGAGAATATTAATTTTACATAAGAACAAATAGCAATGTTATTAACAAAAGATTGAGAAAAACATTTGTGTTGTATACGTTAGTAAAATAAACGAAACATCTTTGAAAAAAAAGATCTTGTTGATGATAAAAAAATTATCCTTTAGGTTTTTTTTGAAGATCTCTTTACTTTAACGCGGTATACATAAGACGCGAACATCTCGTACAAATGGTTTGCGTCTTGTTTTTGATACAATGCAAATATAGTTCACGTCTTGTTTTGGACGCAAAACCATTAATATGAGAAAGTTCAGGTTTTGTATATGACGCAGACTAATTAACAATTGATCTTGAGGCTGAAAGGACTATGAATCAATAGCCTATGAGGCGATACGCCAAACGAGCTATTCAATTCGTAGTCCATGAGGCTGCAGAGGTCTAGCTGTTTTAGCATAAAGCTACTAATCGATCGAAAACAAATGTACAAATTATATTACCAATGAAATTCAAAGATATTATCTCAAAACGTAACTCATTGTTCCGCCATCTTTTCTCTACTAGTAGACTATCACAAATAGACCTCTTAGAATAAAGGATGCTTGTTACACCGTTAGTAAGTTTATAATAACTAAAAACAGTCACAAACTCTACCAAGGTAAGACACCTGTAAAAGGCTGTATGTAAGCCACGTCTAACATAAAAAAACGCAAACGCTTGTTTTGATCAATTTAAGCAGTTCGTGTGGCATTTTCTCCGGAATAAATGGCCCTTAAAAGCAACTTAAAATGTATTAAACATTTTTGACAAAAAAAGGACATAATCTACAATGAAAATAGAGATTTAAGGATGATACATTTCTACGGTGATGAAGACGAACAATACTCTGATAAACGTAACAACAACCAGAAAGATAGTTCTACCTTTTCTTCCAAGTCCGACTTTGTAATAAGAATCTCTTCTGCATACCCAACTTCTTTATCTCTCTTCAGTCCTCGACCCTCCTTGTCGATAGCTTTGAAGATGAACAAACACGCGTCCTCACTCACAGTGAACAGATACTGGTCGTCGTAAGACATGCGCATCTGGTGACAAGAGTTGAATAACTGTAAAACGCCACATTTTCTTACTACAATTAATTGCTAAACCCATTTAGCGGAAAGACAAGCCACAATTGGTAGCATAAATGTATTGGCATCGTGTTACATCATATTTTCATAAGGTGTAGTTTTTTAGATGTTTATCATTCCTGCTGGTTTACAAATATTGGCCAGTATCAGCATACAGTTAACATTTTAGTCAGGTAGAAAGACGTGATATAATGTAGAATCACCGGTTCAGAATAAACGAGCGTGAGAAAATTGAAAAATTCGCGATACAAAACTAGTTTAGATTTTTAGCCGGTTATTCCATATTATATCTCCGGCGTCGGAGGAAAATATATATTTCATGTTGGCTCTGTGGCAGCAACACTCCGCCAATATGGAATATATTTTTTCCCAACTAGCCGGCAACATAAAGTGGAATCACCGGCTCAGAATCGCAATTAGTTTATAATATCAAAAATACCACAATACACTTTGTTTGCTCACCATCTTTGGAGCTTTAATATAATTGAAACCTCAACTATATGTCCATGTATTAACAAGGCTCACTTTAACAGAGAAAAATTTGTAATTATTAAATATGTGTAAGTGGAGATTCTTAGAACGCAACTCCTGAAAGCCAGTTCAGTATCATTATAATTTTATTCTAAAAGTGGAAGGATTAACATAAATACACATCACTGTGTTTGTGTGACGTAATGTGACAGGTCTCCGTCCACCTTAGAGTGGTAAAGATGGTGTCCCCAATTAGAAGGCCTTTGGCCGGCTAGAAAGACTTGACACCTAAATAAAGTCTCAAAATATCAAACTAAAAATAGCACATCACTCGCACTGGAAACACGGTTAGAGTTTTCTTCAATTCACTGTTAATCTAGACCGACATTATGCTAAATTTTTCTTGTCCCATCCCCAGTGCGTACCTTTGTAATAGCTGCAGAGTGCACTTGATGTTCTTGCCACTCCCCAGGGACTGTGAGGGGAAACTTCATAGCGCGAAGAGTACCCCCGTTCGTACCAGTAAACAGCATACGGCCTGAACGTGACATCACGCACTGCGTCAAGACTGTCTCACTGGATGGAACTTCGCGAAGAATCTGCGATAGCGGAAAAAAAATTCAGCTTTGGTTCGCCAGTTAATTGCAAATAAAATAATAACATAATTTAAAATTATTCAAGTAGTTTTAGTTAGCTCCCCAAAATCATTGGTTTATGACTCGTACATTTGAAAAGACGAGATTATACCATTAAAGTAAACTCTTCAGCAAGAAGAAAACAAAAACATCTTGCGGCAGAGAGCCCCTTAGTTGCAACCTTAAATTCTTTCCAAAACTCGGGCGGAAAAGTTGTGAAGTTCGATAGTACTTTGAAGGTGCTGGTATCCCTTTATTGCAAGGGTAATTTCTTTTACCAACAAACATGTAGAGAAACAAGACCTTATGCAACGAGGACGGCAGCGCTTAGTGATTGGATGAACGAATTAGCACGATGTTATCTGAAAACGATGAAGTCACCACAACAACACGACTGGACTTCAGTCTACTTATGGTGTGAGTATACAAGATGTTGGACGGACAAGATGTTATTTGCTTTCATAATTTATTTCTAAAATCGTTAAATGAATTAACTCATAGACTTTGCGTTCGCGTTGCTATTCACTACTATTTCAATTATACACCATTTTGTGTTATCGAGTCAGATTGATTTGTCCTTGCATGTTAACGCTATCTGAATTGGTAAACATTTTCTATTCATAGAATAAAGGCTAAACTTCATTGAAGAGTTCGAACTAACATTGTATCGGACATACGACGACGATTTTTAGACCTCTGTACTTGACTGTTTTTCGTCTTATCACGAAAGGCGCGATACCGTGGTTTTCAAAGAAACAAGAAAACCCAACAAATCTCAAAATCTAAAACACTACTTAGCTATAAACTATTTGATGACTAAAATAAATTAAAAACCAAGTTGCTGTAAGACAATGCCAAACTTATATAACTTTAATCTTGAACTTTGCACATATATAATTAAGTTAAACACGAGAATTCGGTATTTCTAGATTTCTTGAAAACTACTGATTTTCAGAAAGATTCGATAACATGTTTTGTACAAAGAAATTTATAAAGAAACAAAATCATTTTAAAAATACAACGGAGGAAACTCAGTTCTCTTTTAATTTATCGTTTTTTTGTAACAAAGAGGATATTTTCTTTGATCTTTCGATAATTTTTTACGATAAGAAATGGCCAAAATGAACTGCTCAACAACAACAACCAGAATGAAGCAAATGAAATCGCGGGCCAATGAAATCAGAACACACATGCGTTGAACTCCCTTGAGCGTGCGAAGTGAAAGTATAAAACGGCGTTTTCAGTATATGAATGTGCGTTGTAGTGTGGACTGCCGAAAACGTTGTGAAGAAGATAAGTGTGGTCGCGAATCTTTTTGAAAACGGAACAAAAACAGTTCCGTTTTAGTTTGGAAACGGTTTAGTGTGGACAAAGCCTTAATGGGCATGATATTTTTCACCAATGATTAAATAATCACCAGTAAAACTTGATGTTATACAATTTAGACAAACCTGCGAATCGCAAATCTCTTTAAGGGTTTTATCAGAGCCAACAGCAAAAGTCGTTCTTCCATCGGGTGAAACCGAGACACTGGTGTAGCTACAGGACTTGAGGACGCTCTCTCCTTCGCGTTTGAAGTTTGCAACATTCCATTCATAGACAGCGCCATCCATACCACATGATATAATTTTACTGTCGTCCTGACTCCAAATTACTTGGCGAACCTGTATCAAGTATTTAAAAGGCCAATTACTCATGGTATAAGATTATAAATTTTAATAAAAATTCCAGAGTTCCAATATTTGTCTTAGGTAACAGTATGTTACCAATATATACGTTTTACAAAGTAGTGCAAAAAATAAAATGCTTGAGCTGACTTTTCGTTCTGTAAGGCCTTTTTCGAAATTCAAACATTCTTCACTATGGTTTGAAACTTATCTATTTGAAAAACATCGACGTATAGAATTTCATTTATGACAATTATTGCCGATACTTCGCTAATGTAGGTAAAGGCTTGGGATATCACAATCTGCCCCAGGCGATAAAAGGACTGGCAACTAGTTATTAAGATTTAGTTCGTTGTTCTTACAAACTTCAACCGAAGTTGAGTTGAAAGTCGCTAAGGTAACTATAAACTTTTGCTGCATAATTACCTCTTGGCAAACGGCCTGCAAAAGTAGTTTTAAACGTGGTCAATTAATTTTATATATATAACTCTTGCCACTGTTTGCATTAGCTAGCTAAGCGCCATTGAATACTATTTATTTGACAAGGGCATTTTGAGATCTGGAAACCAGTTTTTACAACCAAGCTACAGTTATTCTCATCAGCATCAACCATCCTTGGTACAAGTTAATGGTAATTAGAATCCAATTTTCTTAATTTTAGTCCGTTTCAAAATGAGACCCGAACAGGCTAGGAGTTATAACTCAAGTGTTGCTGAACAAGTTTAACCCTTTCAGTCCCAGTCGGTTATCAACACCTAACTTCTCATAACATAACACATACAAAATAAAACATTTGGCAATGAGAAAGTGAGAGTTGATCAAACAAAGCACGCTTAACCCTTTCAGTCCCAGTCGGTTATCAACACCTAACTTCTCATAACATAACACATACAAAATAAAACATTTGGCAATGAGAAAGTGAGAGTTGATCAAGCAAAGTAAACTACAGAAGATTAACATTAAAATTCTCTCTAACTTGTTCAATAGAGTATATAGGAACAAGTTGGGAGAATTTAACAATAAAACTGGGATTGAAAGGGTTAAAATCAGATTGCCTTACCTTTCCATTATGCCCTTTGAGATTTCCCACGGTCTCAAATGTAGTTGATGAGTACAACTGTATGACGTTCCCGTGCACCGCGGCAAACAGATGTCCACCATTACTGAACGAACACTTCAGACAAAAGAGGAGAAAATTACTATAATGCAATAAACTATTCAAATTCATATCTTTATGGCCAAATGATCTGCGGTTTTTTGCTTACCGGTGGGCTTCGTTCTTCTGAAAAGGCTAAAAAACTTTTGGTAAACTTATTTTCTTAATCTTAGCAAGGCTAACATGGTGAGACAAACGGTACCTCGCAGGGGTACCCTTGTGGTCTCGTTTGTACCTACGCACTTGGTTAGTTTTTGTTTTTGCTTTTCGGAAATGTGTATACTGTATCTTTATATTAAAGAAAATAAAAAAGTCACAGAACATTCATCAACTTGTCTCAAACGGCAATAAATAGCGTTTAAGAAATTTCAATTTTCAAAATTTCCCCGGGCAGCAAACCTTCAAATACAGGTACTGAAGATCTTGCACCATAAAACACTTTTATCAAATAAAGCAACCAATATCCATTTTTGCCCTCAGTAATTCACTAACATAACTTGCTAGTGATGGGAGGGGGAGAGAGAGGGGGGGGGGTAGAGGGAGGTCATAACCTCCCGCCTCCCGTACCCTGCTATCCCGCTTCCTGTACCTTTATCTCCTGCTTCCCGCCCTTTGTTGAATTTAAAAAATTAGCTTTTCACTTTCCTCTCCCGTCTCCCGTACCCCTCCCGCCCCCTATTCTCCCGAGCTC
>JAOBRB020404968.1:0-10162 GCA_027575285.2 Zoanthus pulchellus | reverse complement strand
TTCTCCCTACATCATCCCTACTATGTCTTTAAAACCCTTGGGAGAATTGAAGGGTCTAGTGCAAAAACAGTGTAAGTGACTTTTGATCAAGTTCTTGTTTCTCCCTACATTATCCCTATCATGTCATTAAAACCGTTGGAAGAATTTATCTTTTTATACAATGTTACTTATGTAGTTTGAGTTTTGATGAAGTTTTAAACTCTCTTTGGATAGATACGAGATACAATGTGTTTTATTGAAGACACTATGTTACTGAATTTGTTTTTACACTTTATATATAAAAAATACTTTTTTATGACAATTAATTTGTTATGAAATGTTTAAAGATACACATTTCAGTTATATCATTCTACAAAGTGTTTTAATTAAAACTTTATATACCTTGGGAGAGTTGAGAACTTCATCAAAAGTCACTTAATTACGTTGTTTTTGCACGAAACACTTTAATTATAACAATTTATTTTATGGAAGAGGAACTACACTTTATAAGAAGAGAATTGCAATATTAAGATGCACTTTCACTGTCATAAAATGGAAATGTCATGATAAAGTTTTCATTGACAAAGCTAAGTGTATCCATTAAATAATTTTGAAAGGTCAGTAGTCTAATCGTTCATTTGACAACTTTTTATATTCTCTTTACCAAATGCCTTACGTTGTGCATGTGTTATAGGTTAGGAAGTTGGATTTTGATAACTGACTAAGAGTTTTTGGTTAATGAATTACACACTTTTCCTTCATGAATTCGTTATTTTGCATAACAAGGCTGCAGGCTGCAGAAGAAAGAGCTTCACAAGCACAGGCTGCCCTATCAGCAGCTGTTGATGATATTCAACAATTGAGGTTAGTTAAAGAAATTTAACATAATTTGGTACTTTATAAAAAACTAGTTTGTTATTGAATAATAAGAATAACAATTGTGGGTATTCATGCATATTTACATTACAAATTCAACGTGCATTAAATTATAAATTGTACACGATGTCCGAGCCTTAGCTTACTCAAACAGATAAAGACTTTATTCTAAAGTATTTGTTAAAAAATAATTTTTTTTTACGATTTAAAACATTTTGCTGCACCTATTGGAATAACAAGAGATGCAGCAGATTAAACCATGAATGTAAATGTACAGCTGCCGCTGTTTTGACTTGTTAAGCACTGTGACAGTTTCAAAATCGACTCCTGGCTGTTGTGCTCTGCTCTGAGGTCATACATGGACTGGGTTGCCCAAACATTATCATAAAGTAACACTGTCTTGTCCTGAGCTGAACCTAGCTGTACAAAATCTATAGGTCTTCAGCCATAGATACAGCATGATGCAGTATGTGGCCTTCAGATTGGTTCTGTACAACTGTTATCTGAACACTTTACAGCACCTGGTGCACGTCGGTAATTGGCATACAAGGAGCTTATTCTCTCTGGCCCTCACAAGGATTAGCAGACTTAAGTCAAAATGCTAATGTGGAAATGCATTAGACTGACAGGCCGGAAGTGACTTTAGGTACAGTAGCCAAGCCAGCAATGGGAAAGCCTTCAGAAGTAGCATAGGGAATGATTCTCTTTTAGTTAATATACTGAAAATAACCATAGTTAACCCTTAAAGAATAGAAAACTTGCATAACTTTCTTTTAAAAGCGTGTTTTGTCATCTTAAAAATGGATACAGTAATGAGTGAAATTAGTTGATTATATCAAACCTTGTCGAAGTTACACAACATAAATGTTTATTATTTAGGTATTTAATGTTTTACTGTATTGTTTTATTTAGAGCAGCTGCACAGGATTCGTTGCTGGTTGGTCAAAATGTTTGTAGGTGTGTTCATAACATTTTATGAATGATATTTGATTGATGTAGCACAAGTCGTTTGTAATACTTTATTAAAATAGAAGACTAGAATGCGTACATCTATATGTACTCAATTTCTTAGTCAGAACCATTGAAGAAGTTAGTTTTTTATGATTTCACTAAGACATTGAATGCAGAAGAGGAAGATCTAAGAATGATTGAGAAGTCGAAGAGTGTCAGTATTAATAGCTGGTGTGAACTTGAAAATGCAAATGACCAATTGATGTGGAAAAGTTGCTGCAAGTCACAAAAAAAGTTAGTAACTGTAACGGTATTGGGATACCTATGTGTAGAACGGGCTCCGTGTGCTTCGTGTGTCATCTATGTGATCTAGAAGAATGCGAGTCCGCTATTTTGTCAGTTGTATTTATATTCAAGGACCTTTTTAGCTGACATTTAGTATTTCTGTGCAATACCACATAACGTAACAGTAACCACTTGAAGAAGGGAAGAATCCTGACTTCTAAAACTATGGTGATGATGATCGTGAAATACTATCGATATTAATCTTCATCTTACTAAATAAGGAAAACAGCGCAATATGTTGGAACTTCTATTCAGTTTGAAATAATTGAAATGCAGTGTTCCAAGCTTAGTTATTTTGTAAGGCGCCTTTTGGCGGTCATACTTTTCAAGGAGGTCGCCAAGAATATCGAGCCGGTGCCATATATTTTTCATCTAAAAACGACCTAATGGCAAAATAGGAAGTTAGCAAAATGGTGACCGTTCTGACAGTTTGACCGCCTATTAATTTAATCTACTCGCCATAGCGTTAAAGCAGTTGCAGCTTGGAGGACTGAAATGTGGCAGCAGGATTCATAAATCATATAAAAATTTGAAATGTAAATCAGTGCCCTGCCAAATGTTAGGACATCATTCAACTACAACTTATACTTGATTTGCTGGACACAGCCATATAAGTTAACATTGATATAGCAATATAATCATGATATGCTCTGGCTGGTTCCAACAGCAAAAGATATTTTTGTTATGGTGTTTCTTGAATGGGTTAGAATTATTGTACTTTTCGTTTAGTTTAGAAACAGATTTATTTACTTAAATGGTGTAGTTGATAATATTATTACTGTACTTCATAGGAAGGTCTGAGGTGTAAAATTGGCGTTTTTAGTGTCATTCAGTTATAGTTATTTGTCACACTAAAGTGCATGTGGCATGCATGAGGTTTCGCGCTAAAACCAATGCAAAGTATAGAATGTGCACATTGCAATTAGACTATAAAACGAGTAAGGTTTAAGACTGGTATATGTTGTATTTATACATGTTCAAATCCCAAAACAGACTATTTCTTTTTTGTGTATTGCATAGTAAGAATACCGGGGTTTATACGTTTGTCTTGTTAATGATTAATCAGAACTGTAGCATATTTTATTTCCCATATTGATTGATTGTTTTTAATTATAAAAGTAACTGTTCAAGAAATAGGAGAGGCAACCAAACTTGTCCATCAGATACAGACCGTGGCTATTTCACCTCTTATGCTCAGTTTGACATTCATGAAGAAATGTTAAAGGTTTGTTTTTCAAGAAGATCTCTCTAAACCCTACATTTTCCCTTTTCATTTTTCTAATTACTCCATTGTTAATTCTATTACAATCACCCATCTTTCATCAATGACGGTGATGATAACCAAAGAAACGCGACTGAGTTATTTAGACTTTGAGCTTTTTAACTCTCCTCACAAGATAAATGAGCACTTTTTGTTTTATAAACCTGTTGTTATCCGCGAACCTTTTGCCATTTTATCATATTTCCTTCTTAGACTTTTCTATTTTTTTTTTCCTTTTGTTGACATTCTTATCTCTTTGCGTTATCATCAATCTTTGCATCACTTTATCCTCCGCGCCTGCACTCTGACAAAGGACAAAGCACAGTGTAAATTTATTAAATTGTTAGTTTAACTAGCAAGATAAAAAATTTCCTTTAACTTATTCAGCCAATTGACCATTTTCTCATTGCAGATACCGCTAACTTTATTGACAGCGGATTCAGTTATTGCAGTGTTAGCCTCGTTTTGTTGTTAAATATCAAAAATACTTGCGACATGTACAGAGAGCGAGAAGTCACATCTTCAACAATACACATAATCGCACGTAGTGTAAAACTATGTTGGTAATTAGAAATATTTAACTTCATATTTAAAGTAGGCTTTTATGATTTGTTTTAAAAAGAGTAAATTTTACACGGTAGTTCGCCCTTCAATCCGAAACGTCAACATAAAATTATTATGCGTACCAAAGATTTACGGTGTTCAACTTACCAATATAGAGAAAAAATATCGTCCTGGGAACCCCTACAGTTACCATCTACATAACATTGTCTGGCTGCGTTACCAACGTGGTTGGTCCTTGTGGTGTAGTGGTTAACACGTCGGACTAGTAAACCGAAGATGTGGGATTCGATTTCCGCCAAGGGCTATATATGTTATTTTACTCTTATTTCTTTCTATATATTTACACACCGAACGCATTTCCATTACATTAATCAACACATGAGACCATATATGTGTACCAAAGATTTACTGAGTTCAACTTACCAATAGAGAAAAAATAATGCCTTGGGAACCCCTACAGTTACCATCTACATAACATTGTCCGGCTGCTTTGCCAGCGTGGTTGGTCCTTGTGGTGTAGTGGTTAAAACGTCGGACTAGTAAACCGAAGATGTGGGGTTCGATACCAGCCATTGGCTATATATATGTTATTTTTCTCTTATTTCTTTTTATTTTTCTACGTACCAAACGCATTTCCATTACATTAAAATTATTTCGCTGTGGTGTAAAATTTATCCTTCTTTTATTGTTATAATTCTTGTTAGACTGAAAGTTGTGATCATCACCGTAGGGAAAGCACTAAGCTGACATGTTACTAAAAGTCAATGTTTTGTTAACAGGACAAAGTTCGGACTGAGAGCTATAAAGATTTTATCTATGGTAACCCAAGTATGTTTAAAGACAAGGTACTTACTGTAGTTTTAGATCAGTTCTCCATCATGTAGTTTTACAACTAACTACCCCGAGTCGTTTTGCCATCAAAACCCGATCTACTTTTTTATCAAGACATTTTCCTTTGTAAAACCAATATTCAATTGAATAATAATATTCTTGAATTTTGTCACTAACTGTAAATATTGTATTAGCAAAATCATATGTTTCTCTCTTTTCAGCGTAAATAATACAAAGTGCTGGTTGGTTGAAGTTATTGTAGATGTCCAATACACACAAATCTCGTCAAGTCGACCTTACATGAGTCGAATCGACTCGCTAGTAATCAAGTGGTGGAATTAAATCTGTAATATAACTTGATATACCTAACAGGAAATGAATGTCAAAATAATTACCGATTTGGAGGAAAAATTAACAGAAGAAAACCTTGTTCAGTGCAGAACCCGACAACTTGCAGACGCGTCGACTAAACTCGATGCAATTTGAGTCAACGCGTTATAAGAAAAATTGAGTTGACTTCTGTTGACGTAGACAGATATAAATGATGGAGATTTTCGTCCCTTGGTATGCGTTGATGACGGAGATGGGATATAACAAATTTCTCGTGATGTTCTGTTGAAGATTATTCCATTGAACTACGTTATACTAAGATTGCAGCATAAGGTCCAACAATTATAGTGTGGAGACTTAGGTTTAAAGAGACTTTAAGTCCCCCTTGGAAGTTACAGTTTCTCATTTACAAAGCACCTTGTGTCTTTCAAGAGTAGCGGGCTATGCAATGCTGACGAGCTCTAAAAAGAGCGAAACAGCTGTCCACTGCTGCCACTTCTTTGGAACCTAAACTGCGCATGCGTAGTTGTCGTTCATTGAGTTGACTCTCAGATGTCATTTTGAGATAGAGACACCTGGAAAAATCTGTGGAAGTTGTTTTCAATTGATATAGGGGAAAATTAAATGACGTAAAACTCGTTCAGTGCAGAACCTAACAACTCTATTCAAATTGAGTCAACCCGTTGCGTTGACTTTCCAGATGTCATATTGGAAAAGTCTGTGGAAGTTCTTTTGGGTTGAGGAAAATTAACAAATTGTATTCTGGTCAACTGAACTTAAATTAGCTTGAGTAAACCCGTTATGAGAAATGTTGACACGCGCTTAGAAAAATCTGCGGAAGCACTTTTAATTTGGGTTGGTATGTATGCACAAAAACTCCAAACTTTTTTATTCTTATTTTCTGTTGTTTATACGACTAGTATATTTCTAACCACTTTATTACAGCAGATGACTGTCGTTTATTGTAACTTTAGGTTGTACTAGATGTTGGCTGTGGCACAGGAATATTATCCATGTTTGCCGCTAGTGCTGGTGCCAGACACGTGATTGGTATTGACCAATCAGATATTATTTATCAAGCAATGGATATCATAAGGTAAGGATATATGAGCTACACTTTTGTTTCTTTCTCGTGCAAACAATAAGAAATGCGCAACTCGTACGTTCAATTTTATTACCAGGGGTTTTACTAAAATTTGGAGCAGGAAGGCATCTGGATTTGGCTGGCGGGCATCCGTCTCCAGGCCCTTGTCGGGGAGGCATGCTCCCCCAGAAATTGATTAATTTTTGTAACTTCTCCTATTGCAGAAATGTATTTTCCTGCATTTTGAAGCTCAAACTAACATCAAAAAGTTACCATCTCTTTAGATACTGTAATTAAATCATGATTCGATGCATCAGTCAACAGATAAATTAGTTTTTCAGCTTAATGAAACCCCTGCATTAATTTCTAGGACATTCTAGAAAATTCAGGAGAAACGAAAGATGAATCAATCATATGAAGATAATATCAATTCGGTTAAAGTTCTTAAGATATTTAGCAATACCTCGGGTGTTTCTCCAAGGGTATTTGATGTTGCTTGTCAATAGGTTTTATTTTCGCTCTTGAAAAATTGGAAAGCTAACAGCCATAAAATAAGTGGAAAGAGTTAACTATATTGTTTTAGTTAGTCTTTATAAATTACAAAAAAGGTTTCATTTACTGACCATGTCATGGCAATCGGCCTTTGTCACTTTTGTAATCTTTGGCTTTTTCTGGTAACTTGGCTCTAAATATTAAAGATAAATATTTTCTTTTCTGAATTTCAGAGAAAATGGTTTGGAAAAGAAAATCACGTTAATAAAAGGAAAAGCTGAGTCTGTTGATCTTCCTGTTGACAAGGTAAACTGCGAGAATAATTGTGAAATCTTAGACGCTTCGCATTTTTCCGTGGAACGAAATCCATGGCTTCACAAATCTCATATTTTGGTTCATTCGCAACTTCAAAGTCGTACAATATGTAAATGTTTTTATACATTTTATGTATACATTATCGACAGTCACCTGTGTACAGTAGTTGATAAGCTTATCTTGAGTTTAGGTTTATAAGCAACGTATTCATCATACTAGAGCGGACTTTGATATACTGCTAGTGTTGTAACAATAATTGTTGTCTTAGTTGGGTTTCTGCTGCATGTTCTTCAAGCAATTGAGAGTTTTATCTTTGAGTTAGAATTTTTTCTAGCAGAAAACAAGACTACATTTTGATAACGCTTGGCTGAATTTTTTCTGCCTTTGTTATAGAGTTGCATGTGATTGGTTGGTGTGTCGATTGATCACCAATGTCTCAGCTATCCGAGGTTGTACGGCAAAAATCGCCTGTAGAATTTGTTTTTTAAGAAACCTTTACATATTTAGGCAGCTCTCTATTTTATCGTTAAGGTTCTAGCAAATTAGTGTTGTTCTCTTTTTGTCTTCTAACAAAAAATTTAAAATGTTTACTTTACCTTACATTTTCAGGTTGATATAATTATTTCTGAATGGATGGTAAGCTTCATTTGTTGTTTTGCTTTGATTTAGTAACTGTTCATATGTACATATTTAGTTATATTTTTACTTATGAAAAATTTATTCTTTGAATTTTGGCATAATCCAGGATTACAGTAAGTCAATCGGTATTTTGTGGGATTGGGCCCATAACTGGCTAAGAGTGCTTTAAGCCGTGAAACATACCCTACTCTTGACAGGCCCGTAGCCAGGGGGGGGGGGGGTTCGGGCGAACCACCCTTTTTCGGCGAACCACCCTTTTGCCAGCGAACCCCTATTGTAATTTATTACAGACTTGCGCGGCAATTTTGCACTGTTTATTACTAGCCTTCAAGCCCTTTCCTGGTCGTACGACGTGTCTGTAGCCTCATGAAGTAATAAAGTAAAGATGAACATGCTATTAAACAATATCCAGATGCTTTTAAATCATGCAAGAGCTCTGGCTTCGGGCTTCGCCCCTTAAACCCACCGGGGCCCTTACGCGGGCCCCTGGACCCCACGCCCAGAACCCCCCCTCAAAGTATCCTGGCTACGGGCCTGCTTGATATGTACAATAACTGCAATAAATCTTTGTTTTTGTGCAATTAACTTAATTACTGTTTTTAAAAGTTTTCACAAATTCCTGTAGATGACATAGTCAATGCAGTCTTTCTGACGATGTAGAATAACAATGTTACTGATCGTTGTTGTTTAGATGGTATCGAATAAGAAAAATGGAGGTCTCTTAAGCCAAACACTTTGTCAGATTGAAATCAACATGTCATTTACCACTTGCAAGTATCAAGATAAAACTAGTTATTTCTGATAGAAGATGAGTGCTGCGAGAACTCTATTTTGTTATAGTGACAGCACTGTTCTATTTCTAATGGAAAGTGAGTGCTGCGAGTATACGATTTGGTTAAAGTGACGACACTTATTATTGGCATATAATGTATTTGAATCATATGTGGTCATCATATGTATTATGTAATGCTAGTAACATCCTTGAATCTACTGTTCATACATTATCGCATGTTTGTTTCTTGTAACATCTGGAAATCACGCTTTGTTCCAATCAGGAGACTCGTAGCAGTAACGGCCCCTAGCGGTGAATGGCGCTGTTAGTTACCAGTCTCCCTTTCTGACGCGCATCAACCCCCCCATGATGTCATGTGAAAATACAATGATACATGATTGATTTTGCATTTTTCTGCAGGGCTACTTTCTTTTGTTCGAGTGCATGTTAGATACAGTTTTGTTCGCAAGGGACAAATGGCTAGCCCCAGGGGGATCTGGTGAGTTTTTTTTATAGATGACATAAAAGGGCAAGAAAGAGAACACATTTTTATTTTGTTTTTCAAATAACAATGAAAGTTCAAAATGTAAATTTATATCGCATCTTTTTAAAGATGAGATATAAAAATGTTATTTCTAAACTTTTTTTTCTATGCCTCGATTCACGAGCTCTAAGTAAACATCAGCTAATTTTGACATTGAATTACCGAAAAGTTATGTTCTCAAGGTGCTCACTACTGGAAATCCTGGAATCTTGAAATTTTCTTTCAGGGCCCAGAAAAAGCAGATAATTTCCTTCAACTCCTGGAAAACTCCTGAAATTTTGTGGAAAATTTTTTATTAGTTTTATGAACAAACCAAATCCTGCAGAAGCATCTGACTCACGATTGTACTTTTACTTCACTGTTACATGGATGTCATTCCTGGAAAAGGTAGATTGATACCTTATTTCTTAGACTGCACACAGGATGGTATGTAATTATAAAGGTTTTCGTGAACTGAAAATGTCATTGAGTTGCTACATTTACAATCAGTCAGTGAGTTGATATGCCAGTTGCTACTATTGTGGCAGAAATTACTTGATATCGTTTCTTTTTTGCAAAGATAGAATTTGGGGTTAGGTCCTGGAAAATATATTTTCTACCCTGGAAAACTCCTGGAGTTTTGGTATCATGAGTCAGTGATCACCATGTGTCCTGATTTTACAAAGATTATTTTTCTCACCTGGTATTCGTTGTAGATCAATTGCCTCGATACTCAAGTTCGTTTAAGCTTTATTTTATAAGGCTACAGATGTATTTATTAATTTTAAAAAGTGACTACATGCATTTGCAAAGAAGGGCTCCATGAACTGGATTGTACATGCGGGCGCCTTAGTGTTACCTGTAAAGCTATATACTGCCAGGTGGTTAGACGTGGACTTGCACCACTATAAAGCCAAGTAAGATGTGCCCACACCAAATGTTTGTTATATTACCTTCGCCAAGGAGGTTTTGCTTTTGCAGGGGTTTGTTTGTTTCTAAGTTAGTTGGTTATCAACATAACTCAAAACGTTATGGACGGATTTTGATGAAATTTTCAGATGTTATCAGAAATGGGACATAGAAGAACTAGTTGAATATTGAGGGTGATCCTGACAGGGTTCGAACGTCCTGGAAAATCCTGGAAAAGTCCTTGAATTTTGGAAATCAAAATCCAGGCCTGGAAAAGTCCTGGAAAAATGG
>JAOBRB020404858.1:0-10163 GCA_027575285.2 Zoanthus pulchellus | reverse complement strand
GCGTCTTCTCGGATAAAGACGTTAAACCGTAGGTCCAGTCTCTCGATCACTCTGTCGAGGGACTTAAAAGAACCCACACACTTGTCAAAAAGAGTAGGGTGGTGATCCCGGTGTTGTGGTCTGTCTGTTCTTCTGAGGGCATTTCTTGATGATAATATCTGTGTGCCGCTCTAGCGGACTATCTAAGACCCTCAACTGTCAAACCTTGTACTCATCATTGTAAAGCGCCTTTGGTCATATCCATATGAAAAGGGCGCTATATAAATCCTAAGTTATTATTATTATTATTATTGTTATTCAAAGTAAACAATGGCTCTAATGATCATTTTCCTCCTAGATTGAATCTCACGTTTAACCAATACTTTTTAATAGCCAGTTTTTAAATATCCAAGGAGCATTATCGTAATTCACACGGAGTCGTTTAACCATGGTTAATTACGTTTGCGGAGAACCGCCGTTAGGATTCTAATTTCAAACTAAACTCGAAGTACTTTTTATAACACGTATCACACGTGTACTCGTCAACAGTCAGAGAAAGCTAATTGTACAATCCCACCCGGCACCGCACTGCTGCTTTCGAAAAATTTGGTTAGTGAAAATGAAGCAGTAAAATCGATACTGTTTTCGGTATTCCTTTATCTTTCTCTTATTTCACGGGCTTGTTGGTACTCCCTGTTCCTATATTACTGTTCTAAAAAAATGCAATGTGTCATTTACTTATATATAGATCGAGTAATTGTTCAATTCATGGTCTATAATCCCGACACAAACGTCATCTATGTTACAGGTTCAGAAATGTTCATCAGTGTGGGAGTTGTACATCTGCCGACAACTGCATCAACGGATGTCAAGTCTTGGCACTGAAAAAGACTTAGACTTAGTAAGTTTCAATTTCTTCTCTCGTTTTTTTGCTCGATTTTGGCGAAATTTTTATTTCATTATTCTTTAAAAAGTGCCTTCCAAGGAAAACCAGTTTTTACATTTCTAAAGAGATCAATTTAAAATTACTAAATTCAGAACGTTTCAACGAATTTGGATAAAATGGATCTGAGATATTGCAACCAAAATTAGCAGTTTTCGCAGTGATAGTCGGCTTGTTCATTATGCATTAAGGTATCAAATTGTTCGTATCTATGATGTCATTTTGTTTACAAACTTTAAATTCGACATGAGAAAAAATAGAAATCTTTGCTCATATCTCAACACTGCAAGCAAACTCAAGCTGTTACAAGAAAATGGTTTTATCGTTATTTAGAAGCGATTTTATCAGGTTTTGGTTCATGTTTAACTTAAATATGTTTGCTTTTTACCTAATCTCTCACGTATTCTCTGAACTGAATCAAACAAAACCACCCCTGACATTTGCTAATTTGCATCTTTAGGGCCAGCTACAGAATCTGAATCTTCTCAACGCGTAACATCTGTGCAATTTAGCCCTCTAAACTTTTTTGTCTTTTTGTCTTTCTTATGATCCTTTCAAACTACTAAAACGGTTTTGCTTCATACATAGGCACTTTAAAGCGGTAGCAAACGATTCCATATTAAATGTTCTCGTCTAATCCCATATAGCACTCAGCGGTTATGAATCCACACCACACTTACGAATACTCCAACGGCTCAGTACTGGTCAGCAGTTATCATTGGATGGGGACATTACTTGTAAGTAGGGCCACATGGCATAAATAATACGCGTGCATTGATTGATTAAAATGTATTTATGCCCGTGACTCTTATTTAGTCAACTCCTTTGTAATAATATATTTCTTATTTGTAGTCCAAAACATAGAGTTCCCCCTCAGTTTTCTGTTTCTTTTAGCGTTTTAGACAAATCTCAATGCAATACTTTAAGAGAAATAGTACTTGATATTAAATGAAAAAGACTCTGAGAAAAAACTGATCCACCATGATCTAGTCGTATGCTCTAAACAATGAACAACCGAAGACCTTTGCTCAACTGGTGTAGAACACTACATAAGTGAAGCAAAACTTTGAATCGAAGAAACTAAGATCCTCGTTTATTGTCGTTTGCAAAAGTGATGACTACTAACAAACGGCTCTATAATAAACAAGCTATAAGCTAAGTATTAAACTGCATAGGACGAAGCTGTATTAGAACACAAGTAAACTTATAGAATAATTATAAATCAATGGATCTCATGCTTTCCGCACGATCCGTTGCGAGTGAATGTACTAGCAAGTTAACATATTTAAGTTCGGCTGGAAATTGCCGCTATCCATTCTTTACTTAATAAGAGTCTCCATTAGCTAGCTAAGTGGTTTCCGAGCT
The DNA here is from genome assembly GCA_027575285.2 of Zoanthus pulchellus. Taxonomy (NCBI): domain Eukaryota; kingdom Metazoa; phylum Cnidaria; class Anthozoa; order Zoantharia; family Zoanthidae; genus Zoanthus; species Zoanthus pulchellus. Next base: position 7,876 of record JAOBRB020404858.1, on the reverse strand, counting down.
CTCCTTTCATTTAATATCGTGTTATTGTTGTTTCGTCTTTAAGAAACCGCAACTACTTCAAGTTAACGTTCATGCAATCAAAAATACCTCGTTCCGAATTCTCATTCAGCTTTTGTTTGGCAACAGCTAGCTAGACGAAAATTTTCTATCACCTTTGAATCAAAAAAACCTTGTTCCGATTTCTCATTCAGCTTTTGTATGGCAACAGCTAGCTAGACGAAAATTTTCTATCACCTCTGAATTCAAATAACCAAAGAAAATTTTTGCACCTACGACCGTATGCTTTTGTTAAAAAGAAGTTTGAAATGTAAATTTTTACCAACGGGACTGGTATCTGTGTAGTAGCAGTAGTTAGATGTCCTTCGCTGTCATTTGTGCTTTACAAGGAAAAATGTGGTAAATAACTTAAACAGAGCTTCGCTGTTTTTCGCTGTGCTTGAACCGTAAACGAAGAAATTTTTTTGTTGATAAGTATATAGTATTCACCGGAAGCTATACAAGTACCTTCTGTTAAGTCATTACACCAGGACCTCATAATGGAGTTAATGCTCGGTCAAAAACGAAAGCTGTTCCAAAATTGTTTTTATTTGCATGTTTCAAAACTCAAAAACGTAGTAGGAACCGCGAGAAATATAATTTTTCTAAAGGGTTCTAGTTTTTTCAAAATGATGAAAGAATAAGAGATATAGGGACTTACAGTAAAGAGTGATAGTGTCTCTCTTCCGTTGCTTTTTTATTACTCAAACTTAGAAAATTGGGTTTGCGGGCTATGTATAAATTGTTTTCAATTTCTGTTCCAGGATGTTGTTAACAAATACAAAATCGTCAACGAGAAAATGAACGAAGCCGTTGTGTTATACTACACCATCAACATCCTGCGAATACTTGAGACGTGCCATAAATGCGGCATTATTCACGGAGATGTTAAACCGGACAACTTCCTCGTTATCGAAAAGTATGTTCCGTTTATGGGATAGCTATATTTTAAGTTTTTCGCGTATCGTGTATCCAACTGCTTGACAATTCTCAAACTTTGCTGAGGCTACTAATTGAACCAGCTTTCTTGAATTTGTGATACTTCTCAAGTTACAAATCTAAATCTATATAAGATGCTTTGCGGTTTTTACGTAACAAAAAGTTATAAAATCTTAAATGAAGTTTCTGCTGCACTTGTGGTAGCCTTCATCAGAATGAATTTTAAGATTTTTAACCGCAAAGCATATTTTATAGTTTTAATTAATAACATGACACGTGAAATATAAATTCAACTTGATAACTTGTACTACTACGACTGCGGGCTCAAGCTAGCTCGGGCAGACCTTCGACATCTCCATTTCCATTTTTACTTGATAACTTAATAAAGAGTGAGAAAATAAACAAATAAATAAATAAACAAACTCTTGTTTTTTAGTGAAGATAGCGACAGTTCGGGGCTAGAAGTAGAAACGGTTCTGAAGTTGATAGATTTTGGTCGTGCGGTGGACCTTCACATGTTTCCAGAAGGCACAACATTTACAGCCAACTGTTACACTGACTCGTTCCAATGTGTTGAGATGAAAACAGGCCGTCCATGGACATACCAGGTATTTCATCACTTCTTGTTTGAGAAGTTTCATCAATGCCGTAACGATGTAAAAAGTTGACTTTAAATATTTTACCTTCCTTTGAGCAATTTTTTTTTTGTGAAAAACGGCCGGCGTTCGAAATGTCAGTTTCGTAAATTGATTAAAATTTCAACTTATATTTACGTGTTACGTCTAATCGCAGAGTCATTTTCATAATCTTTTATACTTATCAAGGAGTTTTTACTAAAACTGCTAATAGTTGATCGGTCTAAGATGTATGTTGAAACTGCTGCTTCCCTAAAACTCGCTTGTTTCAATAAGTTTAAATTCCATCGTTAGTAAATCAAGTCCTGAACACAGCAAACCAATGAAATTCTGGCGTCCATGACACTATGACTAATGTAATGTGACAAGTTATATGGCAAACTTTTTACTTGCACGGTGGCCAGCATGACAGCTGTGTTCTTCTGACTCTTGATCACTTTTTCCATAAATTACTGTTACCACTTTCGTTCTTCGGTAATTTTTTCGTCAATTAAAATAATTCCTGATCGAAAGATGAAAGAAGAAGCCATTTTGTTTTGGTTACCCTGCGTGGTCATCAATTTGCTCTTCAAGCTTCTGTTGGTCTCAAACGGTTTCGCTCTTCGTGTTTATCGTTTTGATTTCTCTTACTTTTACTCCAATTACTAATTTCAACTATTTTAAAGGAATGTTCACGATGCTATGTCATTTCTTTCTCTTAGCTCACTGATCACCTTGAACTGGTTTTTAAAAGCAGTTATTATATGGCCATGTCTCAAAAGGACTAGAAACAAACAAATTCAATAATTTGATTGGCTAAAATCGTTCTTGACAGCGGTCTAGATTTTCCCATCTAGACCGCGTAGGGAAGCAAATAAAATTATTTATGTTTTTGTATTTTTGCTTTCTTGTTTGGCCATATAATAAACATCTTATTAACCGAGCGAGAGGTTTGTATGGGAAAATCTTGACCTCGGTCGCTGGTACAGTCCTCAGTGCGGTCGGTCTATACTGGCGACCTCGATCAAGATTCTCCCATACAAACCTCCCACTCGGTTAATAAGAGATAATTAATTGCAAAGGAAAAACAAAATGATCCTCTTTTCTTTATATTTTATAGGTTGATACTTTTGGCTTGGTGGGAACTGTGTTCTGTGTAATGTTTGGCGAATATATGAAAGTTTATCAACAAGCTGGTCGCTGGAAGATAAACAAAGTGGTTAAAAGGTAATATGAACTAAAACTATAGCCGTTTGTGTACCTCCTCTACATGCTGTTCAATTTCAGCATCTCTTTATTTATGATGTTTCTTTATATTCGACATGCAATCAACCATCGCAAGTAAAGTGGATGTGTCTTTCATACTTGTATATGTCAGATCAATATATAGCGTTTTTTCTACACCAGGCTTCCGCGAGTCATTAAAAGTCTATTTTGCTTTATCACTGATTTGAGATACTAAGAAGTTATTGAAAAATATTATATGTAATTACAATAAAAGTTACTTTTTATTGCAAATTGTAGTACAACATTATATAACGCAGTTTAACGGGACGTTCGCATCTTTTCTGTTTTTACTGCTTAGTTGCATTTACTGGTGCACTACACCACTCTGAATCTGCGGTTTATTAGAATAATTTTGCTGTTATCCTTTATAAAGTTTGTTAATATTTGTAAACGAACCGTGATGTGCATGTCATATTTATAAAGCGCTTTTTTCTGATAACCTAAAACTAAATTCCTTGTGGAACGAGTACATCCACCTCGTGGAACAGATCTTTCGCACCCCTCAAATTTATGCATCCAATATGCGCATCCCTTTATTGAATAATCTCTAGCCCATGTAGTAAGCGCTTCGTCCTAAGATAAAAAAATATGATGTTCATTAGGAGCTGCGTGAATAGTCCAAGGCGTTTCTCCCAAAAACATTCAAAGAGCCTTTTTCAAAAATCTTTTTCAGTAGAATCAGTCCTCGTGTTTCAAGTCTTGCATTTGAAGATAGAACACTTCGAATTTTATGTCGTAATGAGGACAGCCGCAAAATAAGCATAACGTTGTACGCAGGGGGGAGGTGGTTGGCGCAGTTGATAAGATCTCGGCTTTGCAACCACAGGGTCCCCCGTTCGATCCCGGCACTTTGCCGAGATAGAATATTTGTTTGACCTTCTTTTCCGCCTAAGCCAACTCAGCTTTCCATCCTCCCGGGGTAGGTAAATGAGTCCCAGCCTCTGCTGGGAGCTAACCTGCGATGGATTAGTGTCCCGTCCAGGGGGAGTCAAAGACTCTCATCAGCTTAACACTACAGAAACCGTAGATAAGAGCCGGCCCCATGAGCCACCAGGCTAGTAAAGGATTTAGCTAGCTGCACGCAGGCGCAAAGCTAATTAGTCGTAATGCTCTCTCTCCAGCACACAAAACAAGATGGCGGAGACCATATTTGATTTCTGTGATGAAGAAGAAATCCTGAAGCCCAATTACCCATTGCCTGAATAGTTTAATTCATTCTCATGGTTATGTCAGTGTTGTCTTCGCTGGCGACAAAAGCGACATTTAGGAAGAACGGAAGATTTTGATAATCTTGTGCTTATTCTTCTGTCGCGGCTATCGTCATTGCAACATAAGAAAGTCGTTAGTGAAAACCAGGCTTAATAACATGTTTTTGTTTTCCCTTTCCCAGGCATTTCAATACGAACCTGTGGAATCATTTCTTTGACAGTTTTCTTAACATCCCTAACTGCCAGCAGCAGCCGTCCTTGACAGAAATGAGAGAAAAGTTTGAGGATTACTATCACCAACAGCAACGCGGATTCAAGCGGCATATGGACAAACATGAAATATTTATGTTTGGAACATAAAGTTCTTTAACCGTTTTGTGTTTTAAGATATCGCTCATGCACTTGTGAAATCAATTGGTTGAAAATTCACCTGAACAATGTACGAGGATAGTAACGAGCTACATTACAATCTTGTTTTTTTAGAAACACTTCTGAATGAAAATGCCATTTGTTACAGTTAAGTAAAGATGCAATTATGCGCCCTTAATAGAAACTATAAATTCTGAAATGTATTTTAGACCCAAAAAAACACCTTGAATACGTTTTTGTAAACTGCATATTGGCGATCTTACGAAGAGCATTTCAACTAAAGCGATTTTTTTAAACGTTTTCTGAAACAACTTTTTGCACGAGGGCCACTGGAAAACCATGTATTTTTAAAGAAAAGCTAAACAAATCAAAATTCTGAAAAATGTGGGGGGGGATATGTCCCCCTTCTTTCCGGCATTGCTTGTTGCGCGCGACCCCAGCGAAAGACTATAGCTCGAAACTTAGCACTTTATAAGCATACAAAAAAACTTCCAAAATAATAACAATGGTTAAAAAGACAGCTCGTAACATGTGCTACATTCGCCGTTGGCTATCCAGCATTTTGTAACCGCAACTATAATCTTTAATATACCTGTATAAATAAACTTCAGAATGTGACTGTGTAATGATTTTACGGTTGAGTGACTTGTTCACAAACACCCGTTTAGAGTGTTAGTACCAGTGTTTTCGACTGTTAGCTTGTGTCACCTTAAAACGAGGAATTTTTCTTCTCAACACAAGGTGATTATTTTGCGCGTGTATATCCATCATGGTTTCACAAATCTAATTAGGTATAAAAAGGTTTTTCATGGTATCTGGATCTTGTGTATACCTTGTCTGGAGGACACCAAGGTATGAACCCTCGTTAAGTGTTGTTTTTGCTATGATTTAATCGCTACTCAAGAAACTAAGAATGCGTTAAGTAGGGCAGCTAGAATTTCAAAAACTTGCTTTCTTTTTTTTTTTGAGTTTCTTGGTGTCGATTTTAGAAAATGATGGAATACCATCCGTTGATGATGGTGAGAACATTGATAATATGTAACACTGATTCAGGTTTATTTTGTTCACGAAAAATATCCTTTTTTAGAATTATATTCAGTACAGAATTTGTCTCTCATTTTAATCCTAATTTCAGTACTACATGTTCAAATAATGGGATAATACGATATGTATATGCATAGTTAGTTACTAACTATGGTATATGTATGAATTTGAGTTGTAACAACAGGACGTGTAGCACACTTCTTATACAAACTAATAGGATTATGGGTGTTGTCTATCGTAAGCTTATGCACTGAGTATTTTTGGTAACATGTAGATTTCGACCGGTGTGCAACACCTTTGACGGAAATTTTTAATGGTTATTTAAATCTTGCGAGGTTGTGATAACACAGCTGTACGAGAAACACGTTTCTCAAACAGCGCTTAAACTTTAGAGTCAAAGGCTTGCCGAAATAGACCAAAATGTTGCATTATTTCTCAGTTTAATTAAAACTAACTTTTAGCTCGAATTCTCTAAGAAATTCTAAAAGAAACTAAAATGACTATAAAATATTTTACAGCAAATAGATCCGTATTGACACAAACGTAAAGAACTTACAACCACGTTTCAGTGTCAAAATGGCGAAAAATGTATTTTTCAATCTCGATACCCCTAGACTGCGTAGACAAGTGTTCTAAAAACGAAATTCGATTGCGTTGCATTTTCACCACAAAATCAAGCTGCTAAGTCTGGGCTCAGTGACGTCACTTCGGGAATCGTCTACTTTTCCTGCCATTTTTTTCAGTATTTTGTTGCGTTTCCATACAAACCTACTCATTTTTTGGCGTAAACAAATTTAAAATTGATTGAGTTTGTTGGGAAATACATTGAAATACTAAACAGTCGTCAATTTCTAAAGTGACGTCACAGACTATGCCGGACCCAGACTTAGTAACTCTCGGCCATCTTCGTTGGGCGTGGCCAAGAAGTTGCGGAATCGAACACCTTTTTATTCAATATAAAGATACCAATAACGCAAAAACCCGTAGGCGGTATAAACACTTAGACTGTTTGCTTTAGCAACGTTTACTTTAGTCTAAAGCATGATCTTTCTAGCTGTGAAACGGTCTCGCGCATGCGTGGATCGATCTTAAAAGTTCGAAGGAAATTTATGTGATGACGGTATTATACGGCTCGAAGTTTTTCTGAGCTATCTTATCTGCAAGCTGCTTCAGGAAACGCTGACATTTCCCATTCCGCCATTGGTTCCGGTTAAAGTTGCTGGCTTGTTCCGAGTTTCTATTCTGTTCCATATTCGACTTACAAATGAAGTTTCACGTTCTATATCAGCCATTCATTTACTTTTCCTGTTGTCTATTTAATGATGGATACTTCTTTCAGATCCTACTTACCGAAGTTTTTAATACACGGTCTTTCTATATTTAATGTGTAGACTTTACTAGCTTCCTTGAGGACTTTTTTGTTTCAGTTGTTCCTGGGTACCAAAGTAGTGTTAAACTATTTTCTTTTGAACCAGCTCAAATCTGAAATGTTCAATCACGGCCGTCGTGGTTGTAACCGCCAAACGAAGATATCTTTGTAGGTGTTTTGGCCTTTTTTGTCAACAATATGGCGATATTTTCAGTTCTTTTGGCAGAGCGTCAACCGCCAGCATTGAGCCATTAGGGACCTTAAGTAACTAGAACGGCGACGACGACGGCAGCAAACAATAGAAAATACAATAACTGCACGTTGGAATGCAGCGAGTAAAACACGTGCACGGGGTTGTCGCTAAAATTACAACGTGAAAACACCTGTTTTGGAGTTGGGGAGACTACGTGGACGTTACAGCAAAAACTTTCTCAATATTTGTTTGGGTTCATGGAGAAACATTTTAACTTGTTTTTCTATTCTCAAAACGAAAAGCTGAGAAATAAACCTTTATGACGCAAACAAAAAAAAACCAAAAAGGTGATTTCATGGAGCAGTTGTCGCTTACGTTCCCGTCCTCGTTGCTTAAGCTCCCTATTAACTTACCTAGGCACTTCAAAAGGTTTTTTCGGTAAATAATGAACATCCATTTGGCATTTGTTTAAGAAGGATTGGGGAATAGTGTAATACGTCATTTTAGTCAAACCCTGAAAAATGTTGACCCGTATCGCAGTAAATATTTAGAATAAATATTCATATTTAGAGTAAATATTCAAATTCCTTATTAAACGGAAACACTCGTTAACTCATCTTCCGATTCTGGTGAGTTTGAAAAAGAATGAAATTTGCAAAGAAAAACTATCTAAAAAAATTCCTTTGTAATGAATTTAGGGTGTTTGAAATTTCTTAATATCCATCAGCTCGTATATTCTTTTTTAGTAAAATCCAACTAGTGGTCTATTATCAATGCTGCGTTCTGATTGGTTGAGCTACTACTAGGCTATTTGTTA
>JAOBRB020404747.1:0-10163 GCA_027575285.2 Zoanthus pulchellus | reverse complement strand
TCTGGGATTTGCGATACGTTAGTGGTATGCAAATTCAGTGCCGGTCTTGGATGGATGGTTGCATATTGGCCCTCATTATTTTCACGATTGACGATATTCTTCTCAGTTTCTTGTGTGGAATTTGAACTGAAGTTGCTTTGAATCTTTTCTAGTCTTGATGCTTGATCTCTTAAATTTTGTCCGGTAAAATCGAGGAATCCATAGCCCATATCATCCCAGAGCTCCTTCATTACCTGAATATAACCTTTCTTTCTGCCATTTTCGTTTATCGGGCAATCCTTCGCAATAATCTCTTGTGCTCTACTTTTGCATTCTAGGACAGCCTTATTCATGTCCTCGGTCCAATTAGTTCGTTTTCCTTTACGAGACATTGTGTTTTACATTCAAATGTAGAAGTATAAAATCGATAAAAAGCGATAAAAACGATAAAAACGATAAAAACTAAAGAGAGCCCAACATCACGCCTTCCTGACTTGAAATAATAATAGTAATAATAATAATATTTGTATATACTTAAAATTCTTGGGGTTAAACGTTTTTGATCTAAAAGATCATCTTCAGAATTGAAACTAATTTAAAATCCTACGAACTAATCCTACGAACTAATCAAAGCCGTTGATAAAAAAATCATAATAATAATATAATAATAATAATTGAATTGATGATGATAATGATGATGATGATAATAATAATAATAACCAACCCACATCATCGCTGTTGTTGATGAGCTGTACCAACAGAAGATACCAGCTGCCAATGTCTACCACAAGAACAAAACCGGACTTGAGACAGGACAGTCATCATGTGTCAGATGTGCAACAAAGCTCCAGAAACTCAAGTACACATTTTTACCGGATGCAGAAAGTTGGCCCAATACAAATATCTGACGCGGCACAATGCTGCACTTAAGATCCTTTTTTTTGAAGTTCTTAAGGACCTGGATCTTGTAACATCCCTACCACCGTGGTACTTGCAAGAAGAACCCAAGCCACTTTACGAGAACAACAGGGGAAAAGCTAACTGGGATGTCCAAATGTATGCCGAATGCACAAAGGTCAGAAACAACAGAATTGATGCCAGCATTATCGACAAAGAAAAGAAGAAAGTTTATCTGCTGGAGATGAGTTGCCCCTGGATAACCAACAGGGAGACAAAGGACGCCTAGAAAACAGCCAAGTATGCACCACTACGTTTTCAGTTGAAGCAGCATCATCTTGGATATTTTATTGATCAGCATAACATTGTGATAGATATATTGGAAGGCTGTTCGACTGGTGTGAGAAAGAGTATAAAGAAACTGGTGGGAATGATGAAAGCTCACCAAACACTTAACAAAATGCAAAAGGCTTTGTCAACTAATTTACTTAACATTGCTTGGCGATTCAAGATTTTTATTTAATTGATAATAAAAATAGTACTTTATTTAACGTCAATTGCGAAGGAAGAGTCAGAGACTATTGATTAATTGCTCGACGGCTCAGATCTTGGCGTGAAAGTCGAATTTGCGCAATTAGCGTATAAGAAGTAACAGAACTGGAAGACAATCAAAAGACGCTTGCCTTTTAAGGTTAAACTGGTTTAATTGTTATTTAAGTGGTGCCGACGTAGTGAAGAAGCTATCAACATGGTTAAAATTGGTCTTTTTGTTTTATTGCTAACCTATATAAGTCACTATCGATAGACGTCATATTCTGTACCGTTCAGAATTTTTCAAAGCTAATTGTTTTGAAAACAACTCATTCGGTAGATATTGAATTTCGTATTTTAATGTTTTCTGCCGTTTCTTTAATTACAATTTTTACGTTTTTGCAATTGATACAGCAGAAAACATTAAAATAAGTTATTTCAGTACCTAATTACTTTTAAAGAACTTAATTGATCCAGAAGCACAATCAATCTTGAAACACAACTATACAGGCGATGCTAATTCACAATGAATCTTGCAAGAGGACGCTTTTACGTTGGCAAAATCTTTTATTGTCTTGTCGCGCAAAGCATTGTGGTAGAAAGATCTGAGGCAGAAAGAACAAAGAAACCTTTTGTATTTTTGACACTCTCTAAACATTGTGATTTTTGCTCATTGACTGAATTAGGGTTGTGGCCTTGTTACGCTCGCGCAGCGGCAGCAAAAAGCAGCAACGTACAGTGTGTTATAATTTGAATGTCTGTTGTTGCTGTAGCTTAATTTTGAGAGAAGTAAAAGTACTGTAATCTCTAAACATTCGTTTTTCATATATACTGCAAATATTCGTTTTTTTATCGACCAGACAAAATGTGTATTATACCCTTGCAGCGCTAGTTATGTTGTGAGGAGAGGGGGACCTGGAACAAAAGGTAGCCCAGTGAACGCTTCTAGAGTTTTGTTATATAAGAACAAACTGCAGTGCTGTGTTGTGAGGAGAAGAGGGACGTGGAACAAAGGGTAGCCTAGTGAACGCTTCTAGAGCGTCTTGTTATATAAGAACAAACTACAGTACTGTTTTGTGAGGAGAAGAGGGACCTGGAACAAAAGGTAGCCCAGTGAAGGCTGCTAGAGCGTCTTGTTATATAAGAACAAACTGCAGTGCTGTGTTGTGAGGAGAAGAGGGATCTGGAACAAAGGGTAGCCTAGTGAACGCTTCTAGAGCGTCTTGTTATATAAGAGCAAACTGCAGTACTGTGTTGCGAGGAGAAGAGGGACCTGGAACAAAAGGTAGCCCAGTGAACGCTTCTAGAGTGCCTTGTTATATAAGAACAAACTGCAGGCTTTGTTGTGAGGAGAAGAGGGACCTGGAACAAAAGGTAGCCCAGTGAACGCTTCTAGAGCGTCTTGTTATATAAGAACAAACTGCAGTGCTGTGTTGTGAGGAGAAGAGGGACGTGGAACAAAAGGTAGCCCAATGAACGCTTCTAGAGCGTCTTGTTATATAAGAACAAACTACAGTACTGTTTTGTGAGGAGAAGAGGGACGTGGAACAACAGGTAGCCTAGTGAACGCTTCTAGAGCGTCTTGTTATATAAGAACAAACTACAGTACTGTGTTGTGAGGAGAAGAGGGACGTGGAACAACAGGTAGCCCTGTGAACGCTTCTAGAGCGTCTTGTTATATAAGAACAAACTACAGTACTGTTTTGTGAGGAGAAGAGGGACCTGGGACAAAAGGTAGCGCAGTGAACGCTTCTAGAGCGCCTTGTTTATTTCAATACTACGTTTGCTAATAAAAGCACTCCCCTGAATCACCATTTGGCGTTCTGTAAGAGAAAATGATCATTGTTTGGATGTAATGCTGAGTTATTGGTTAACAGATTATAATATGTAAACTCGGTTGTGGTACAGTTTTTACTTGGTTTAGATTTTTAAAACCAGTTAATTTATTGTATTACAAAAAATGGGAAATTCCTTCCGTACTTTTTTTACCCACAACTACGTACCCGTATAAAGGAAGCTTTAGTAAAAATTAGTTTAAAGAAATTGAAACTTATAACTAGCAATAATCATAGATTATCGAAATGCGTTTTGCGGTAGATTTAGTCTAGTCCTAGAACTTTTTTTTGGCTCGGGTAGCCTGTGGTAGGACGCTACCACAGGCTACCCGAGCCGCAAAAGGGTCCAGAACTGGTTTTAGCGCATGCCCAAATACAACTATCAACATGCCACATGCAGCTACATGAAATTGAGGTCGAATGTGTCGTCCCAAAATGGCGGCCAAAAGCTCAAAACGGCTCGGATATCATTTCCGAATCCCGCGGGACATCCCGAAAACACACCTGATTAGGATTCGTTCTCCTTCGTCGAACGCAATAAAATCAAACCACAACACATACACCATCTCAGAGTTTCCATCGTCGTTTTGGTGAATAGCACGTATGAAGAGTCAGTAGCAAATAACAACAATAACAACAACAACAACGCTCTAGTTGCAAATTGATAAATTCTTACAGTAGATATAGCAATTAATTGCCAAAATTTGAAACTTATACTAGTCGAACTCAAAAACGCCAGTCGTGTTTTAAACTACGCAACTGGACTCTGTACAATACGACTACAAGTCTCAAACTTAAACTTTCCATTTCATATCTTGTTCAAAAAAATAACCTCAAGTTTTTTTAACGTTATTTTCCATACAATTATGTTAATTTCAGCTCTCAATAATTATTATTGTTATTATGCATTCTCTCTGTAAAATTCTAGCTCTTGTCTATGATGTTTAACCATTTACTGAGGCCTTAGGGAGCGTTCCCAATGTGCCAATTTTGATCGGTACCACCAACAATAATATAGCATTTCCTAATGATTTTCTCTAGAACAACAATTGCCTCAATTGGTAGGTCGGCTCCAATTTTAAAGCCCCACAAGATTTTACTATTTTTCGACTACAGGACAGGCTCAGGCAAATTGTTACACCATTTCTCAACTGTATAAAAACCCAGTTTCTCACAAAGTCTCGAATGGATTATTTGAGCTACTTTGTCATGCCTCGAGCTCTTATAATACTTTTGCGCTCGCATTATTATTATTATTATTATTATTATTATTATTATTATTATTATTATTATTATTATTACTGTTACTGTTACTGTTACTGTTACTGTTATTGTTATTGTTATTGTTATTATTATAGAACACAACATTCTCTTTCCAGATTGGACCAAAACAATGGTGCGGAAAAACCTTTGAAAAAGCATTCACCGGGTCGAATTTAATAGACAAGCTTTTGTGTCAGAATCACCAAGAGTTTGATTGTCGAGAAGAAGCGAGACTTTTTGCACAAGAATCGTTACAAGAGCGTCATTTTTATAGTATTGTAAGATCTCCCACATTTGAAGACGGCGAGCAGTGGTACTACTGGTCAGTGGATGACGTTCTGAGGAACAGTGATAAGGAGCAGCTAGATAAGGTAAAACGCATTGATGTGTCTGCGCATCTGTCGGAGACAACGGTGTGTCTAATGAGAAACAAGAAGAATATCTTTTTCAACTCATAACTAAGTACGAAGCAACTGGTTTAACACCTGAAACTTTTTAAGTTTTGTTAAAACAAATTGTATCTGCTGCTACTATTTTGTTCTTTTGATGTTCGGTATTTCGAGGTTCTGACCCATTCATTCTATTTACGTTTTGGCGGTGCTGAAAATGTCAGTTCGCTATATCAAGGACTTCATTAATAGAGGCACGTTAAATCGAAATCAGTTCTGGGCCTGTCCGTTTGGGCTTTATCCGACTATTCTGAATTTAGAATGAAGTTTCGAATTTCCTTTCAGATTGTTTGGGTGATGGAAATATTTGTTTCAAATTTAGAATTTATAAGAGCTTTATTTTAAGGGGAGAACGTGGGTTGCGTAGCTGGTAGTTTTATTCCCGGCATTTTGCTGAGATTCAAATATTTGTGTGACCTTCTTTTCCGCCTAAGCCAACTCATCAGCTTTCCATAGTTTCGGGGTAGCTAGGTGAATCAGTACCTAGGAGCTAACCTGCGATGGGTTAGTGTCGCGTACAGTGGGAGTCAGACTCTTATCTGCTTAACACTACAGAAATCGGAGATAAGCGCCGGTCCCACGGGCCCCTAGGCTTGTAAAAGGATTTAGCTTTTAGCTTATCACAAGACATGTTTTAGTTGTAACTTGGCAAGAAAAGCAGACACACGAATCCATCAAAGCTTTTATTTTATGAACTCTTTTTCCGGAACTGGACCAAACAAACTCACCCTTAATATTGGCAGTTTAAAATTTTAAAAATTGTTACATCTTGAACGTACAAACAATTCTCACATGATAATGAATTGTGCGCTTCATATTTTCCTTCCTTAATTGCAAGCAACTAAGCTTGCAGTCTCTCAGATTTGGTAAAAACGCAATGCCTGTGGAATGTAGTGATAGTAGCTAACTTGAAGTTGAAGCCACTATATCATGGGGCACACTATGGCTATAAAAGTGAACTCAAGTATATAAAATTATAGCAAAAAGGAGTAGTAGCTAAATTGAAGCCACTATATTGGACACTTTGGCTATAAAGATGAACTCAAGTAGAGATAACGCAAACATTCTAGTAGGTAAATGCACTAAATTGTGCACTATAGCCATGCTGGTAACGTTAGCGGGCTGTACGCCTTAATAAATTATGCCTTAAAATGAAAAAAAAGAATAGTCAATATGTTTATTTAATGCTTCAAACGACATTCAGGCTTTAGCACCTCATTACCATAGTTTGTCCACAACAATAATTTGCATGTTTGAAACACTGCTCTTTTCTACATGCTCGCGTTAAAATTGTTTATCCGAGAGATCGCAGGGATTTAATCTTTAGTAGTGTTAAACGGATGCGGGACACGGATCCATTGCTGGTATTCATTTACCTACTCTAAATGTTTGGAGAGCTGTCAGTTTTAGCTTAGGCAGAAATGGTCAACAATACCCGTATTTCGGCAAATTGTCGAGATCGAACTGGGTACCCTATGGCTGGAAAGAAAAAATCTCAGCAAGTGTACCAACTACGTCCGATCATAGAGATACAGGCGGTGCTTATATGATGTCGGATTGAGATTCATTCCGGAACGAAAATAAATTCAGTAAAGTGTTTACATGAAAAAGTTCAAAACGAGTTCGTACTGTAATAGAAAAGTAATAACGAACTTTTAGGTGTAAAGCGCACGCTCCAATCGTTCCAGTTTATAGGAAGTCAGGCGTTGCATCCATTTTTGTACCGGTTTGATCTCGTACAGTTTTTACCTGATACTGGATCGAATTGTGGTTGAATTTCATTCCGGGTTGATAATTTTGATTCGGCACAAGAACCCGGATGCGTTCATTCCGGAATGAGTCATTCTGGTGTGAAAAATGTCGAGGTATCGTGTAAACAAATGCAATGATTTGTATGGAGCTGGGATGAACTCGTACCGGAATGAGCCTCTATCCGGTGTATCATGTAAACACCGCCTAAATATCTGTAATTAAAGTGACTATGAGGCGAAAAATGCGTACTAAGCTAGATAGTCATCGGCTCAAAACTTGAAAGTTTAGGCGGCGATATTTCAGTGGAAATTTATCCAAAGTCTTTGAAACTTTCTGTATTTAACACATTTTAATTGGTTTTCTTTAGAAATATAAAAACATTTTTTGCACTATTAGCATTTTCAGCAATATTGTTCACGTTTTTACAACTGTTTTTCATCAGAAATTTGCAAAGCGTATCCCAGAAATCAAAGTATACCAATGCAACAGAGCATATAGTTGGGTTACGAAGACACGCATAACTAGAACATCGGGTATTTCACTGTCGCGGTTATTGGACTTAGACCAAAAAGGATCTCCCGTCAAAACAGAAATATCAACAATGGAAAATGCTAGAAAGAATAGAGGTCTTGCTGCTCTGCTGGCGATGGACCAGGAGTTTGCAAAACAGGACATCCATAGGTCGTCGGATGAAGAAGACTCCAAAACGTCAGGTAAAACAAGTAGCCAATCAGCAGCAGATACTTTTGAAAACAATTGCAACAGCACCACAACATTACGTGACAATATCAAAGCAAATGCCGTTCCTAAAACGACTGTTGGTAAAACAGGTGCTATCAAAGAATCAAATGTTAACGATTCACCGAATAAAAATGCCTTAGGTGGTATTTGCTACTCGAGGACCGGTCGACCCACAAATAAATTGGGAATGCCTGAAACATCAAACCAAGCTGTCATTAATTCAACAGAAAAAATAGTTAGCCGGAAGAAATTAGGAATGTCGGATGAACAGAAAAATAAGCTTGAAACATCGGCAAGTAAACCATTTGGGATGTCGCCTCCGCGAAGCCGAAGTAATTTTGGAAAAGTTGGAGCAGCAAAAGAGGAAAAATCACCTTCTGTCAATCAAACGGCGCCGTCTGCTAAAATGAACGGACAGGAAGAGCAACAGAAAAAATTTCTTGCGCCGCAATCAAAAATTACAGATGCAAAAGTTATTAAACCCTGGGAAAAAGAAAATAACAAGCTAAAAGTTGACAACCCCGATAGTTTGTTCAATGTAAGAAAATCATCTCCAGTACACGTTCAAAGCAGTAAAGATCTATCTCCAACTAAAAAGGAGCCTTCTACAGAACATTCATTTCACTCAAGCGAGCCCTCAGTAGATTACAATGACTACCCCACGAAAGTGAATCAAAAAGACAAAATTAAAAATAGTAACTCGGAAGATAAGAGCCCCGAGCGCCTTATTAATGGTGCAGCCTGTTTTCAAAACTCTACAATGCAACAAAAAAAGCAGAACAAAATTGCAATGCCGTGGGGAGCAGACATTTCCAACACTAAAAACTTGCAAAATAAAGACGAGGGTGCTCTGAAATATAAAAACACATGTTTCAACGAAGCCAAACCCGATGGAAAAACTTCTAGCAGTCAAACTGGCGTTTCTGCTTCACTTGGAGGCAAAAAAGACGAACAACGTCCAAGCCAGCTTTATAATGGAGACACAATAAACCAAGAGAAAAAGAACGTTAATACAAAATCAGGTAATGTTATTCCAAGCACGGAAGCAATGGACAAAATGCAAAAAGCTTTTAATGGCGAGAAACATAGTGAAGGACCGACAGGCACGCCGCTGATAAATGAAGCTTCTGGAATGACGGAATCAAAAAGAAATCCCGCAAAAATGTGGGAAAATAAAACCACAAACAGTTCAGCGAACCAATCACCATCAAGAAATCCTCTTTCGGAAACTATAACCAAAGTGAAGCAAGAGCAAAGTAACTTGAAACAAGAAAACTTTCAGAACAAGAAAACTAAGTCTGTGGATGCACTAGAAGTGAATAAAACCATAGACACACAACAAAAGACTATCGACTCATTAAAAGAAGAAATAAAAAAGCTTAAAGAAGAGCAAGAATCGTTGGTAAGGTTATACGAGAGCAAAATTACACAAATTAAAAACGAACTGGAAAAGAGCAAAACTAAAATAACCTGTAATTCGGAAAAAGCAGAGAGCAGCACTGTGGAAACGAAATGTATTTCAGTGTCAAATCAAGAAAACGCGCGTTCCAGCTCACCGCCACACGCACCACCTCCTCCTGAGTCCCAGATCATATCAGCCCCGCCACCACCTCCCCAACTTTGTGACAATGGAACATCTTCTTCCCTAACATCGCTGGGAGCAGCAGCAGCACCATCTCCTCAACCACCTCCGGGTGCGGTAGGACCCCCACCTCCCCCACCACCTCCGGGTGCGGCAGGACCACCACCTCCCCCACCACCTCCGGGTGCGGCAGGACCACCACCTCCCCCACCACCACCGGGGGCGGCAGGACCTCCTCCACCGCCACCACCTTGCATACCAGGCAACAAGAAAAAAAGCAAATCTAAGCCCAAAAAAGCGGCCATCAAACCAAATGCTGAAATGAAACCGTTGTTTTGGAATAGAATAATCCTTTGTACAGGTAATCAATTGTTTGGAATTTCTATTTTTTACTACATGCTGTATAGTTTACTAGAGCTGGGCAAAAATTATTTTTGAATTTATTTAGGTATGCAATTTTGTAACACACTGGCTTTTTTATAAGAATAACTTTATAATAACAATCAGACTCAGACTCCCACCTCTACGACCCGGGATGGATGCCTGGGTTCCACATAAGCGCTGAGATTTTTGAACTCGATCAAACTCCGAGGGTTTTTCTCCCTCTCAGTACCAAGTTGAGTTTCACGCCAAGATATGAGCCATCGAGCGATTAAATATTAACCCTCTGGCTAGGCAGAATGGGCAACCACATCCTTTGCAATTGACGTTAAAATATATTAGAATTTAAGATCATGTGGTAGCTGAAAATTAGTAATAGTGTTTCTATTTTACCCATATAATCTCTTCGATCACCTCATTCTCGCCGATCGCATGAAATAGTACATGCGCACATGAGATCGATGCGATTCATGCAAGTCACAAAATCGTATCGATCTCCTGGATAGAACAATGCTGTATCCGCGCGATCACAATCTTCCTGATCATTTCAGTCTTGTCCGATCGCGAAAGAAGTGTCTCCATATAATCTCTTGCCTCTTGGATCGCGAGGGCACTGTTTCGTGCGATTGGCGGGACTGAGGAAATCGAAGAGAATATGTGGAAACCATAATAATAGTAGGTGTCATTAAAATCGCTTAAAAAGGTTAAATAAAATAGTAAAAGGCTACAATTTGATAAAAGATTTAAAACTCT
>JAOBRB020404638.1:0-10164 GCA_027575285.2 Zoanthus pulchellus | reverse complement strand
TTATGCCTCAACACTATTTTCTTTTTTCTTTTTTAATTTGGAATACACCAAGATTTGAACTACTAACTTTTGGATTTGTTTGGATCTGTACTCCTGCTTCATCCCTACTTTGAGCATGCAAGCAACCGTTGCTAGCATACCAATTTTTCTTGGTATCACTAGTTACTGGTCTGAGAGTGATACGAGAAGAATAAAATGGTTTGAAAAAAAGAAACTGGTTTAAAAAAAGTAAACTGGTTAAAAAAAAATTTGAACCAAAAAAAAATTTAAACCACAACATATATACAAAACAATCACTTCATAAAATTTAGAAAATTATGAGAACTTTAAAATACTTAACTGTGATGAAAACAATGTCATAAAAATGATTGTGGGATCTGCAACAGTAATTCATAATGTTATAGATTTCACCGAGTCACAGTTATCATTGTACACTCCATAGTTGCAACAATAGACTTGATTAATCATGACTTGCTCGTCCTCATTTGCAGCTTCCAAGTAGTTCAGTTGGTCAGGGCAGAGGTCATAGGTTTACCGTATTTGAAAACTCATGCTATTATTGCCAGAAAGTGAAAAATTACAGTTATACAAAAAAAGCAAAGTTTTATATTAAGTTACAAATAATTCCTGCAACTGAATTCTTAAATGTTTGCATTTAGTAGAATTTCCTGTTTTTGTGCCTCATTGTTTCAAAATAGGAAACACAACGTGGACATCCATGATCTGCATTGTCTTTTATTATTAACACATTTTCGAGAGATGTTTCAGTAAGTTGTAATTTTAACAATAAACATTGTGATTGTGATTTTAACAACAACAAAAATTGTTTTATTTTGTTGAAAACTTTTAAAATTACTTAAAAAATCCTTTAAAACATGCCTTCTTTGAACAGGATTGAACTCTCATTGAAGTTTTATCTAATTATATATCTTTGTTCTATTCAATTTACATGGTTTTCCAAGTCTGCCTCAAAAAGGTCATTAGAATGCACTGTGACATTTTTTTGTTTTAATTTTAGTGTGATCATTTGACATTTGAAGAATTTTCTCAGTGGATTCAATGCTTTCCAGAAGTGACCACTCTCACTACTTGGTTACTGGTTGTGAGTAATGGATGCCCAGTGCCACTCACTGATAACAGTGAGACACCAACTTTTTACCAAACTTTAGCAGGAGCAACACATTGTAAGCCACTTTAACAGATCATATCAGATGTAGAGAGTAAACTTTTGTTTAAGGATTAAATAATACCTGCACACTTCTTTGTTAAATTGCTTATAAGTTCCTTGATTTATTTTTCTTGTTATTGGTATTGTTAGCAAAGGGGTTAACACATTAATTAAGGTAGGTTATTACATTGAGCTAATCAATGAAGCATTGGGATACAACATAGATTAAAACAAGAAAACCTCATTGAAAGTAAAAAGTACTTCTAATAAGAACTCTATCACTAACTGGTATTTATCATAAAGGGGGTTGGGGGTGAGATGATGGGGGTTATATTGTTACAGGAAGATGAGATGATGTACATCAAATGTGAACTTTTGCACGAAAAAGAACACTTAGCAACTTTCCATTTTTTGCATATGCCGTGTTTTAAAGTAGGTCCACTGTTGCAAACAAGCAGCCAATTCATTTGACACCTTTTGCTTTAAGTTTGTAACTAGAGTGTAGAACCTGTCTTAAGATTACTGTTCAGTTTAAGTGGTGTTTTTGGTTAGTAGAGCATATCTCTGTTAATTCGCGACCTAACCCTATAAACCTATATATCAATGAAAAGCTTCTTAAATTCTGTAAATCGCTGTTTAATTTTTATTTAGTAATTTCAAATAAATAAAAAGAACGAAAGCCTTATTTTTCGACTATTGTGTTCTCTTTCGGGAGCTCCAAGTCCAACATGCTGCGTTTGATGGCATCACTTATTATATTTTCTTATTTGACACTAATTGAAATCCAAAAATGCGTCAGCGTTTTTGAAAGGCGGCTTTGTTTTTATTTACAACCAAAAACCAGAGTTAGCACTATCGAAAACGAAAGCAATAGAGTTTTATTGCAATAACTTTAAAAGTTTTTAAAATTTTAAAAATACTAACACATTATTGACCTTCAATTATTTAGCTATAAAACTGCCAAATATCAGGGTTATTGGTGTAAAACCCCCCAAGTTGGAACCTTGAGTGTTTCGTAGATTTGACATAAATGAGATATTGCAATTTTTTTGCACATATTTAAAGGTTTGCTAATTATTTATCCAAGTGGCTAAAAATCTCATTTTGGACATTTTCATCGGTTTCAAACTGAACTGTAACCTTAAGGAATATTGTTAATGTTTTTAATCTGTAAATCAAAAGTTATTAATTAGGATGAGATGATTTAGGTAATATTGTAAGGGGAAGTAAGATGATATGAAACATGTTATCTGGGAAAGTGAGATGATTTGGGTCATTGTCAGGTGAGATGATGTGGGTTATGTTATCAGGGGAGGTGAGATGATGTGGGTCATATTGTTAGGTATGATTGGATTAATATGTGTCTGGGTAATTTTGTGTTGGGGAGGTGAAATAGATGTGTATCATATTTTCATTGCAGGTGGGAAATATGGTGATTTTAATGTTCTAAGAAGTTAAAACATTGTCTGTAGGATTTCATTAATAACTAAAAAGGATTAGTTCTTTTTATTGAAAAAGTTTTGGTGATAATTTTAGGAATGTTAAGAATATGGTAATTTAAAGGAAAAACTTTGAATACGTGCCAGCAATTACTTGATATGTGCAACTTTTCTGTAAAAATGTCTGATTGAATTTGTTCAAAAGTTTTGTTGCTGTGGACTTCTCATCAATTTTTAATATACAAAATTAGGATTATCATAACAATCTTACCTCGTATTTTCTCATTTATCTTAACTAACCATTAACTATAATCTTTTCCAACAGTACTTGAAACTGACATCATTGAGTTGGAAAGGAAATATTGGTATTTGAAACAAACATCTAATTCAGGAAAATTAGATGTGGAAACATTTTCTTCCTTTGTTTCTCCACCTGTACCTCAGTGCCTTTGTCAGGGTAGGAAGATAGACAATTTAGCTGGTTTGTTTTAGTAAAAAATTGTTCAGTCATGAAATGATTTTGAAATCTGATGTAGAATAAGGCTACATGGCTTGGTGCATGGTCAGTGTGCTACATTTGTGGAAGTTCTGGATTGCAGACTGAGTCAGGATTTGTCTTGTGTGATCCCTGATTCCAATCCACAATGTCTTTTAAATAGCCTACTGGTTAGTCTCCTATAGACCTTTGCCACTCTTATTTTAGTCAGTTAATAAAAATTAATAGCGGACTAGAGTGTGATTTAAACAGCAAAAATGGAAAGAACAGGTCAAAATTTGATAGACTAGTAAATGTATTTAATATATCACACTGATGAGTTTAAAAAAAAACAAAAATAATTTCTTTTAGTATAAAGAAAAGCGTAACAGTTTGCATTACATCGATCCCATTGATCCTTAATTTTATACAAACTAATTAATTAAATTTTCTTTTAAAATTTCATATAAATTTTGTTTTTAAAATCTTCATTACTACCATAGTTAGTATTGCTATATAGTTAATATTTTGATCATGGAGAGAGAAGTGATATAACGTAAAATCAATGGCTCAGAATTAATGTGCATGAAAGAATTGCGATGCAAAACTAATTGCGATTCTGAGTCAATGATACCACATTGTATTTTCAGCATCAGAAGAAAACATATTTCAACTAGCCAGCAATATAATTTGGAATGAAAAATGCAACTTGAAAGTAACTTATTAATTATTTATGGCACTTGTGCAAAAACTGTGTGAATATTCTAGATGAGGAATTTTGTATAAATGCCAAATTCTCCCAAAAATTAAGAAGAAACAATAGGGATTATGTGGTGAGTGTTGAGACCTTGATCAAACTCACTTACATTGTTTTGAAATAACCCTTCAATTTAACAACAAATGAATTTTTGTATAAATTTTCTAAGAGAGAATTATTTTTTTCTAGGACTTTTCAAAGTTTTTGATGAGAATGGGGATGGGCACATTGATTTTCGTGAAATGGCTTGTGGCATAGCAGCATGTTGCCGTGGTACATTCGTCAATCAACAGCATTGTAAGTTTGAAATGTTTGTTTTACAAGGAATTATTATTTGATAGTTTGTGTAATAGTTCTTTTGTCAAAAGTATGATGTTCATATTCACTATTTGCCACTCAAGTGTCATTACGCTTGTATGGAGGTGATGTTTGAAGGAGCATGCAATGAGTCAAGCCAAATGGAGGGGTTGGAGTTGGGCAGATTTTTGCAGAATGGGGCAGTTCCTGTCACCCTTGTTCATGGGGAAAAACCTGGATTAAAATTGGAATTGAATTATATCGAAATTGCATGCAGTTTAAAAGTCAGGACTTTAATTCTTTGATACTGTTGTGAAATCGACAAAAAATTTGTAAATGACAGCAACTTCATCTCAATAACTTCATATTTTGATTTTAATGAGATTTGTGAGGGTTTCAGTGCACAAAGTAACAAAATTGAAAACATTGAGAGAAATGAATTTTTGGAGTTAAATACACCAAATTCAGCATATTTGTAATCCCTGCACATCTTTCCGTGAGCGTCATTGCTAGCAGCCATGGACAGCTGTTTTGCTCTTTTATGGTCTCATCAGCATGGCATATTATAACAAGCATACAGGTTCAAAAAAGAATAATTTGGTGCTATTTATTTATTGGTCTTAAAACATTTTGTTGACTTGCAGTTTGTTTTAAAGTGTTTGATGTTGATGGTGATGGGTTTTTGTCAAGAAGTGAACTTGAGTCTATGATGAGGGCATTATTGCAGATCAAACTGGACAACTCTGGGGAAAGGGTATGCAAATTTAGTAACTTTAAGAAGCCTTTCAGCGTGATTATATAAGTGACCATACTAGGCTTGTATTTTTGAGTATGATACTCGAACAGCAGTAAGTTAAAAATCCCAATTGGTACAGTATGGCTTGTGGGACTGGTAACACGTCTCGCAAGGATTGAGGAACAAGATATGTGTGCCTTGCAAGATGAGAGGCAAATTAAGAAGTCAAAATAATGTGGACTCACATCCTGCGTCTCGTGGGGCAAACAAGTCAAAACAAATGTACAAGTTTTTAGCAAAAAGAAAACAATTTATTTCTTCAATGAATAGCGAACGGAGATCCTTGGTGTAAATCAGACATAAAATTACTCAGGCAATTGCAAATATGATATACGTTTACAGTTAAGTTGATTCAACTGCTATAAAACAAACAGCAGTTAAGAACTTGTTTAGCAATTTATGTTGTTCCTGTTATTAATTACCTTTAAATTGTTTGCCAATTATTGCAAATCAGTAGGTCAAAGAAGGCACTTTTCCTTTCGTAACATAAAAAAAGAAAACCAACATTACAGTACCTTGCATTGTCTTTCTCATTCATAGATCAACTTTGTCACGTTGCTTGTCAAATTCATCTGTAGAAGCTACAGCATATGTGAGATTCCTGTTTTTCATGTTAATTTAACTAATAATAAATTTTTGAAATTTGTAGTTCCACCTCAAAACATGCTTTCTGATACAAAATGTTTTCTATAAGCATTACATAAAATCTAAGTGTCACAAAGACATTGAAATAATGCAAACTCTTGTTATATCAGTTTCGTAATCTCCAAAGGAGTTGGCTCTTGACTTCAAAAGAATCAAAATGTTGTCAGCATCGAACTACATTGCTGTAAGAAAAGCCAAATTTATCAATTGCTTTTTAAAAAAAGAAATTGTGCCTTGTTTATCAATCTGTGAAAGAAAGTATTTTAAAAGTATTGTTGAGTTTAAGCATAAGTTTACAAAAACAACTTGTTATTCTACTATTTGTTTTAAAAAAATATTTCAGAAAGAAATTATTAATTTAATTTTAACTTTAAGGTAATCTGGGGCTTAAATAGGAATCTAACCAAAAATTATCACCGTGATTGGCGCTTAAATTGGAGGGCACTTATTATTTAGAATCATTTTGGCAAGTTTCATTGTTGTGAAGATTTTAACCTTATTAATAAATTGTTAATAAAAAATTGTTCCAGATCAAAAGACAAGCCTGTATATCAACTTCGTCAGTTGGTTTTCTGTTTAGATTTTATCGTCATGTTTTAACAATGAAAATTCGATTCATATACAAAACCAAATCAGATTTGAGATCAAAAGTTTTTTAAAATCTGAAGAAAATCATGTGACAAGCAAGAGCAAGATTACCTGGTACGCTGCTTTTCTTAGTTTGTTTCAGAACTTCATCCTGAAACAGCCGTAAGATAAAGAGTTTGGACAAGCACTGTAGCACTCCAAGAAGACAGAATAATACAACAAAATTTCGATTATGAGGCAATGTTTTTTTTTTGTTCTGGATATGACTTTAAGCTGCAACCAGTGGTAAGGCTTCAGATCGTGTGTTTTGACTTTGTGGGGAATGTGGAGTTACCCCTTAATTACCATTGCTCCTAGGTTCACTCTTACCCAGAATGGTAGTACCTGGTACAAAGATACCCTTTAATCATGAAATGTCTCAAACATAGTTCTTGTAATACTCTGAAATACTTTTTGGGAAAGCAGAAACAAGAAACCCACAAAGGAAAATATCTGAAACCTGAACTTTGTTTGTATGAGGAATTGGGAAAGTTTTAAAAGTTTTACTAAGTGAATTGGAGCATTCAGTTTTATCAAATAATTTTTGTTTCAAGCTCGCATTTCCAAATCTCAAAAGAAAGACTTTATTAAAATGAAATGCATTACCAGTCCCACGATCCGTACTGTTGACAGTAGTAGGAAAACCAAACATAAACAAACAGCTAAAGATATTAATTATTTTCTCCAAATTCTTTCTTGTCTTATATTTAAGTCATGGAAAAATTCACTGATGGTAAAAGAGTATTTTATGTTTCAGAAGAGGTGTAGCTATAATCTTTACTTCTCGTTTTAATAATTTAGAAATGATTTACAAACGTAGTTTTAGATGCAGAAACTTCACAGCTGACTACACCCTAATTACAGCAATTTTACAAACAGAAAAAATATACAATGTTGTCACTGTGGTAAAAATAATTTCAGATATCAGTGAAAAATTAAGCACTTCACAGAAGTTTGTTCATCCCTTTTGTAGGATTGTAACAGTATAAGAGCAAAGGACGTGGGTCCTATGGCAAGTGAAGTTCTGAGAGACTGCAATAAGGAAGAGGTATGCCACAACCTTCATGTTTTCTGACTGTAATTCTTAAGTAACTTGTGTCAAGAGCATTAATTTAAAACTCTAAATCATAAAAAAATTACTAAATATCTAAATATCTAATCTAGATAAACTAGATAATTATATGAAATACACTTCTTGTTAAGGAAATATATATACATATTAATTTTTTTATTAAATTCTTGGGTGATTACAGAACTTTAGTAAATAAGTACTTCATAATGTGATAATGTCCATCAAGCACTTGTACCAACTCTCTCTATTGGTTAACATCTTCTGTCCACTAATTGTTGTGTACATACAATATCACATGAGTCAAATTAAAGTAATTTCAAATTTACAGATGCCCTGTAATATT
Organism: Zoanthus pulchellus; assembly: GCA_027575285.2. Classification (NCBI taxonomy): domain Eukaryota; kingdom Metazoa; phylum Cnidaria; class Anthozoa; order Zoantharia; family Zoanthidae; genus Zoanthus; species Zoanthus pulchellus. Next base: position 2,545 of record JAOBRB020404638.1, on the reverse strand, counting down.
TACTGTCCTAAGGCACACTCCTTTTTAAATGAAAATTGTATGAGATGTTTTAGAAACTAAGTAAAACGTGTGTTCTTAGCACTACACCTGTCGATATAATTCGTGATTATAAACTATTCTCTTCTATGTTTCTTATATTCCAGGATGAAAAGATAGACTTTGAAGACTATAAAGATTGGGTGTCACGGCATAGGTTTTCACAGTTGTTTGCAAAAGTACTTATTCAGGTAAATTTTGCCATTGCAGTTCATGTTAACCCACTCAAAAGTGATCTCTAAATAAATGATTATGTGCCTATAGCTACCTACCTAATATAATTACTAACAGTATTCTTTGTTATGGCCTGTTTTCCACAGGCTCACTGGTTTGAAATATGATAATTGTTTTCCCCACTACAGTAAACTGTTAATACTCAGAATTGTTATAATCGTAAAAATAAAACTATAACTAGGATAAGACATTAAGAGAGAATGTTCACTAAGACCGAGCGAAATTGAAAATATGTGGCACATGTTGAAAAATCAAATTTCTTCATATTTCGTCCATAGTTAGCCTATGGTATGGTAAGAAACATGGGGGTATTTTTTCTTTTGAATATTAATTAAAAATCCATAAAATGACTATTTTGCGTCACCATCCCGCAAACAGCAAAAATTCTTCTTTTCATGTCTCATCACTTAGCCCTAAAAATGTATTCATTTTTTATCGTATCGCTTAAAATCTGCTAAAGAAGCCTGGAATCGTGTTTATTTTTGATTAATAAGTAATTTGATTTGAATTATTAACTTCTAGCTTGAGCTTTGAGATCACAGGAAGTAATTAAAAACAGGCAAAATTTCACCGAAATACTTTTCTCAAAATAGTGAAAGTTTTCAAGAAGAAATTTATGAATTGTCCCGGTAAAACAGTTAATCAACAAAAATATATATTTCTAGAATGTAGAAAGGATAGGCTTTAAAATGATATAAGAATTATTGTCGGCAACTTTATAACCATTAAACAATGGCACTTTCAAAAAGGGTTTGACCTCGATAAGCATCAAATGTAGCTTACCTGAATTTACAGTTGAATGTCACTGTTTCCACTGCTTGCCTAACTTACACCATTGCCACTTTTGGTTTATCAAGAAACTAATTCTCTGAGTTCTGGTATTTTATCCACGAATTTCAAAATTTTTTCTTGAGTTCTTTTTCAAGAAGAATTCGCCATAATACAACTTTCATAGAACATGAAAGGCACATGAAGATTCATTGCAGATTACAGTTATCAGTTAACAAAGAATTTCTGCCGAATTCAAGCCAGGGCACAGGCCCTATATGGTAGCAAGCCAAACATCGCACATTATAAGCGTGCTTTGCTTCTTGCTCACGATTAATAAAACATTATGATCAAAGTTTTTATTTCTAAGATTAATAAAAAGTAAAGCTATCTTTTTAATAAGTGACTGCATGTAGAAACTATATTTCGACTAATTTTTGACTGATATATAGTCCATAAAAATCAATTTATTCGACTAAAAAGGGGGGTGGGGGTGACCTGACTGGCCCCTCCCCTAAATCTGCCCCTGATAAGTAATCATGATAGTAATAACAATGTTTTAAGGTCCACCGGAAATTCTCTGAAATAAAATGCAAACTTTGTCAATTAGCTAGTGTCCTGTTGAATTGGTTGCCAAGTTTTTCATAGTCATAAAGAATTGTAACAATTGTATTTCAGTTGCCAGAAAATGAAAAATAGTTTAAAGTCATACCTTACTTAATGTTTTTTAAAACTAGGTCTGTCATATTGTCTTGGGCCTGAAACCATTAACAAGAGATGTTGAATTGCAAGTTGTTAAGTAAGTACAGGTTAAAAACTGTCTAAACTGTGGGTTGTCACACAACATTTTGGAATTCAAGTAATTTTTGACTATATTTTTTTCTCCTTATTGTCTGAGTGGAAATTCTATTTTGCAAAGACTTTATTATCCTTTTGACTGGCTTACAGTTTTGAAAATGTGTTTGTTTTGAGAATGCAAAATACTTAATATGCAAACTACTTTTTACTTTAATTTCAGGGGCTGGTTAGATCGAGAAAACCAGAGAGAATTGAAGCCTGGAAACATTTGGTATTTAGTCTCTACCCAATGGTGGAGAAGTTGGAAGGAGTATGTGAGTTATCAGGTATGTTGCTGCAGATTCATTGTGTTTGGTTTCTTGTCAAAATAATTCTGTTTTAGTTAAACTACTACTTTATTATTGGAATTTAACTTGAGAGCAATATTTTTGAAGCTATGAGTAGATATTGATAAACTTGAAACACACAACAATGAAATGTTAAACAAAGCCAACAACATTGAATAATAAACCTTTCCCCTGTAAAATTACCTTTCCCCAGTAATATTACCTTTGCCGAGTAATTTTACCTTTCCCAGTAATATTACCTTTGCTGAGTAATATTACCTTTTTCCCAGTAATTTTACCCTTCCCCTTTAACCCTTTGACTCCTAAAAGGGCCTAAACCGCCCGCACGATATGGTACTGAGTTAAAGAATTCAATCTTTCTT
>JAOBRB020404527.1:0-10164 GCA_027575285.2 Zoanthus pulchellus | reverse complement strand
GCCATTGATGTTTTGAGTTTTCATTTTCTGAAATGTTTATTTCATGGGTTTCTTTTTTAAAAAGGACTTGATGATCTAATACAGTGATCCGATAAAATAATCTGCTCCAATGATCCGGTTCAAAAATCCGCTCCAATGATATGATCCGATGATCCGATCCGATGATCCGGTCCGATGATCCGGTCCAGGTTTTACAAACGCCCCGAATATCCCTCAAAATGTACAATACGGCTGGATATTTGTACTCGCCCCAGACCTTCTCATGGTGTTATTTGTACGGTTATTCGTCAAGGACGAATAGACTACTAAGACTATTCAAACTCGTAGTTTATGAGGCCGAGAGGTCTAATTGTGTTAGTATCACCTAACTAGTTGGACAGAAAAAGCAATAACCGGCAACAACAACAAAAAAAAAGCAGTAACCGGTTCTCAAAACTGGTGAATTTCGCTACTCGATGACTGTTACTAATAGACGACTTGTAGCGTAGCCAATCAAAATGCTGGATTTGCAATAGTCCACTAGTTGGGTGATACTAATAAGATATATGTCTGATATACACAAATTAAATTACAAAGACTGGATTTAACCACTTATTTACTTTAAACTAACGTTCACATGAGCCACTCTCGAAGATGACAGTAAAACTTATATACTTACTCGTATCTAGTCCTCCATGGTTAGCTAAATTACAATCTTACTTGGACATAATATCCCTCCTTTTCTTAGAAGGCAAAACGCTGTCAAAATATCTAGCTACTAAAACAACTGTATGTGTAACAAATAACAATAACAATAAATGTTCAAAGACAAAGCCAAACGTGTTCCTGTGACATGCCTATAAAGATATATTACTTTGCACAGTCGATTACCCTGTTCTAGACAAAAAAAATAGCCCTGTTTAGAGTAGACTGGATGGTCTAAAGACTTAACGCTGAACTGCAGCATATAACCATATAGTACTGTACACGTTTGCATGTATATAGTCAATAATATGTGGGAGACTCTGGTCGTCCAAATATCAATGCAATATAATTCTTTTGTTTTTGTGTTACAGTTGGGTATTGTTGGATTATTTCTGGTGGCGATTCTCACAGATCACTGCTGTCAACTAATTATAAAGTGCAAGAAAATTGCTGTTACTTTAATGTTAGATTCTTCAGTGAGATATCAAAATGCTAAGAAAGCATTTCCAAGTGAAGCAGAAAGAATAAAAGAATCTGTTGAAAAGAATATGCGATATGGAGATATTTCTCAAGTTGCGTTTGGTCGATGGGGTTTAATACTGGTTAATATTGCACTTATAACCACCCAGTTTGGGTTCTGTGTTGGTTATTTTATATTCTTTGGAAACACTATGACTAGCATGTTTCCAGTGAACTGGAGCCAAGCAACTGATAATATGTCACAGATATTAAACAGTACTAAAATTAATAAAGCAGAGTTTCTGAGAAGCAGCAGACTGTACAATTTCGAGAACTCCAGCAGCATGGTCACATCTCTTGCGGGGACAAGCACAGCACCAAAGTTTCTGCTCCTTCTTCTCATCCCCTTGGTACCCATTGTTCTGATGTCCTTCATTCGGGATGTAAGAAAACTTGGTCCTGTGAGTTCATTAGCAAATGTGGCAATACTTGGAACATTTTTTGCTGTGTTTGGTTATATGTTAAATGGTATGTATGTCTTTAAATTGATGTTTAAGATATATATGCATTGCGAAATGACTTGTACCCAGGGCTGAGTCATGGTTAACAAAGTTTGTATAACATCTAGAATTGCCTTCCAAAAAGCGGTGCCAAATTTAATCCCAGCTTTACCAAGATTTAAATATTTATATAATTATATGACCTTCTCTAGAGTCCTGACCATTGACATTGCAATGTTATATAATTCCATAACAAGTGCTATAAGATGCTCAAGTACTTAATTGTGATCGTCTCAAAGCCTATCTCATTGCTTCCATCGTCACACAAAATTACATCCACAGAACTTTGACTTGCACTTGGCTGGAATCTGCTTCTTTTCAATCATCACAATGTCTCTTAGAAGGACTGACAAACACTATCAGTTCTAATGCAGCAGGTAATACTGGATTGCAAGACTGATTTCCCAACTTGTTCAAAATTAATATTTTAATCAGTAGTAATATGATGTTGTTTGTACCAATTTGAAGCAATGCACGGTCATCCATTGTTATAAGATTGAGTAAATATTGATTTTGAATTTTGTAAAGTATAATTGTGTCAGTGGTTCTTTTGTTGTACAATTTTTGGATTTAATTTATTTTCTAGGTTTTCACTTCAAGCTGCAGGACATTGAATTGAGTAAGATAATGACTTTTCCGGTATTCTTTGGTCAAGTAACATCTGCTTATGAAGGAATTGGAACGGTAAAACAAATATTTAAACATTTTAATTTATCAAATGACTGTGTATTATTATAGTGTTATCAAGCATAAAAATGCCCTGAGTGATTATTATGATTGGCTGCTGTCTGCAAGTTGCCGGTGAGAAATTACAGTTTTGTGAAAGATAGAAAGATTACAATATTCATATGCACTCTGTATATCACTTTGCTATGTTGATCAAATTTTTTATTTTTTCAAAAATTTATGGTAAGAATGTATGGTGTGTGAAAAATTGGCCCGGTCGTTTAATAGCACTAAACCAGGGTTGAATATTTAACTCATATTCTTGCTTCTAGTCGTAGAGGGACGAATTTGAGCTGGAATATTTGGATTGACAAGTTTCTTTTTCTAGAAAACTCCACGAAGTTTTAATAAATAACCGTTTACCTTTTCTTAAAGAAGAAATTCCTACTTGCATTTGTTGTTAACCCTGGGTTACATTTAAAACGCCTTAGTTTAGGTGTTGGCGAGTGGGCCTTGCCCACCAGGCGACACAAATTTTTAGAAAATATTTTCTCTGCAGATGAAAGGAATGATTTATCGGAGTTGTGTGAGATCAGCGATGTTATATGGAAGTGAGACATGGTGTTTGAGGAAGAATGAAATTGCAATTTTGAGAAGAACCGAAAGAGCGATGGTGAGAGCAATGTGTGGTGCAAAACTGATGGAGAGAAGGAGGATCGAAGACTTAATTGAGATGTTGGGATTGAAGGAAACAGTGGTTCAGATGGCAAAGGCGAATCGAGTGAGATGGTACGGGCTTGTGTTAAGGTGGGATGATAGGCATGTTTTGAAGAAGGCATCGGAGTTTGAAGTGAAGGGAAAAAGGAAGCGAGGACGACCAAGGAAGACATGGAGATCGCAGGTGGAGAAGGAGAGTAGGAGTGTTGGTTTGAAGAGGAAGGATGCAGTAAATCAAGCGAGATGGAGAGTGAGAGTGGGAGAGTGGGGTAAATCCGGCCACCCTCGTTTACAGGGATGAAACCAGATCAAAATTTGATTGATGATGATGATTCATCAAGGACACTTTTTGTTGCTTACCAGATTTTACATATTTGAAGTCATTTTACTCATGTCGACTTTCTTTTCACATTTCCAGATGCCATTTTTTGTATACGTGATTGCCTTAAGGTAGCTGTGGTCATGTAGCCTTAAATGCAAAGAGACCATTGCTTAAAAAACAGTTAAGAGGCAACAAAAATAAGTTTTAAGTTGTGCTTTTGTAACTAACACTAACTTAAACTTTGTTATTTCTCCAGATTATACCCATTGAGTCCAGTATGGCTGAGAACAGGCCCCGCTTTCCAATTTACCTTCATCTTGCCATTGGACAACTGTCTACAATTCTTGGTTGCTTTGGTATTCTAGGTTATATGATTTACGGAAACAATGTTCCTCAAATTATTACAGATGTACTTCCTCCAGGTCCATTGTCCTTCACAATCTGGTGTACAATTCTTATTGGAATATTGTTCACATATCCTTTACAATTATTTCCTGTCATTCAGATAGTTGAAGGATTCCTCTTTGACAAGCATTCGGGAGGAAAAGGAAAATTCCAAGAATTATTGGAATCTAGTGAGACAGACCAGCTTCTTAAAAATAATGGTTCTCGTCACCATTATGATGCCGTTGACAACTCTAATACACAGTATTTATCAACAAGTTTGTTTCCTGCATCCGTTAATGACAGTGATTCTGAGAAAGAGAAATTGCTCCCTGACGGATCAAGTACGGACAAGTTAGCACCAATATCCGCTGATACAGGCTGTAAATGTTTGTGTAAGGTGAGAAGAATCTAGACCTACAAATCAAAATCATCCGTAGTTACAGACAACTATCTTTGTATTTGGACACTTCTGCTTTAGAGGGAATTTTCTAAAGCTTTTCACCATTAATTTTGCTGAAAAGTTTGAAAAACGTAACAAACATATTCTATAGTCGGGAGTATATGTCACAAAATAGATTTCCGTGAGGAAAGCACAATAAACACTAAGGAACACAAAAAATGTTTTCAGAAATTTTGTAACCTGCACCGACGGCCGGTATAAGAGTTCTAATTTTAAGTTCTAGTTCTAGTGTTAATCCCATATGGCTCAACAACAAATCATTTGTAGTGAACCTGAGTATGGTATGTGTGGTATGAATGCTGCAATATCACCCAATCTAATCATTCTTGCTAAACTGTTAAGGCGCCGACACACGATGCAGCATTTCATGCAACATTTCATGCAACAAATTTGTTTCAGCGTGTGTCCACCGATGAGTTTTGTTGCATGCAACATTGTACATTACAGAACTGAAGTTGAATCACGCTGTATTCGTGTAATATCGTGCTAAAAGTGTTTTCTTTTCAAAGGAGTTTTTGTTTGAATCTGTTTTGATTGTTGTAAAATACATGGGTAAGCACGCCATGCTATCACAAGAAATGTTGCATGATTTTGTTGCACCGTGTGTCCATCACTAAAATATTTGTTGCGTGCAATGTTGCATGAATTGTTGCAAAGTGTGTCCGCGCCTTTACTATCTGTAGCACAGGACACCCCAAACTCTTCTTATATCCATTTCTTATTCCAGTCCTCTACATAGAGTTTGTTAGTGCCAAGCAATGTCTTTTTGTAGTGAGTTTAGAACATTCGGAAAAAATATACTTATTTTTCTCTCAAAAGTTTTTTCTTCTGATTTTAGATTTCCCGGAAGTGGAAGCGAAATGTTCTAAGAATGTGGTTGGTCATTCTTACTGCTGCCGTCGCTGTAGTTTTCAAGAACCAATTTGCATATATTGCCGCATTGAATGGGTCTGTTGGTAGCTCTGTTTTGGCGTACATACTACCCGCTGCTATACACTTGGCATTAACAAAGCACAAGATCAGCATCTTCTTTATAGGAAAAGACATCTTTCTCATTGTGTTTGGTATTGTTGGAGGGATTGTGGGAGTAGCTATTACCATTGAGCAAATGGTCAAGCAGTTTGCATCTTGACAACTGGAATCGAAACTTGGTCTTTTAAGAGTTTTAATCATGATTATTTTTATATTAAGGATTTGCATAAACTAAACATTTGTATTACTTGAGGCCTATTCACGCCGAATTAGGTGTCCCTGAAATGTGCAGGCCTGAAGTGTTCCTATTAAAAGTGCGTTTGAAGTGTGTTGGAAGTGTGTTGGAAGTGTACTTAAGTTGTTTTTAAAACTGCAAACGCTTGTTATTGAGCACAAACCGTACAATTATAACTACTGTATTTCTGTGGTCTAGTAATACGTTCAATCATTCAGTCAATCGATAACTTTATTTAAATGTCAAATTAATACTAGCTGACTTAAAAGTCTACTATTTGGGGACACTATTAACAATTTAAAAGATTAGATAAATGAGTAAATATAAATTTATAGTTAAAATTCAACTTAAGAATATTATAAAATCCTGTTAAAATGCTAAAAGTTCCGATATTTTTATTTTCCTTTTACATTTTCGAAAATTATTAAAAGTAGAACTTTATTGTCGTGGGAGGCCGAGTTTTGGATTATCTTTTCGTCAATTTGTCTATCTCTCTTTCCTGTCACGTCAAGTTTGAAAAAAAATTACCCAGAAGTCATTGCGTATAGCTTTGATCAAAGGCTGCTACTGATCAAAAGGTTTGCAAACAAAGTTAGTTCAGACCGAGAAGAGTTTCAAACAGTTTTTTCATGTTTTCTAAAATATGCCGTCCAATGTCAATAAAATTCTTGCTCCGACGATTAAAATATACATAAATTCATGGACATGGCACTTGTCAATTCGAGCCAACTCTCTTTATATCCGTGTCAATTCCATATCGGACACGTGTGTTTCGAGAGCTATTTTACGAGTTCAAAAGGGAATTATTTTTCCTTGCAATTACCGCAAGTATTGTACAAAGGCTAGAAAGATTGTTGTGCGGTAAACTATTTGTATCACATGTGTTTGTTGTTGGAGAGCTGCCAAATGTTGCATGATTTGCTCTTTACAATCCTATTTGCCGCTTTCTCACCATGTGAAATTTGAATTGCCCTAAACATAATTATTTTTCCTGTTAATATCTGTAATTTTTTATTGGACTTGTAAATGGCTATAGCAACTCAGTATTATACAAGTTTGCAATATCTATATTTTAAAATATCATACCTAAATAAACTACTCGATTCTGATTGGCTGACGAGCATGGAATCTTTTCTTAATTCATGCAATAAATTAATATCACGCGTGTTATTAATTAATTGCATGGATCTTTCCCAGAGGTCTTTGCAGCGTGTGTACATTTTCTAAAGACTTGGCTTTTGTTGTCTTCATATGTGTTACCCATAAGTGTAATTGCAACCATAGATGTATTATCCGCCACAAATGTAATAATTATCAACCATAAATGTAATAACCATCAACCGTAAGTGTAATAATCAACCCCACCATAAATTTAATGTAATTTAACCATAAGTGTAATAACTCAAACCCACCATAAATGTAATATCCCATCAACCATAAATGTTATAATCAACTTTGCCGTTCTAATAGAGGTCTCCGAAATGAGACTTTGGCAGGACTTTGGCTTTAATTTATCATGAATCACAGTATTTTTTTTGACTACACGTTTGTCAATCCAACATAGGTTATTTATATTTATCATGCATTGTAATTATTAGAGCTTTTATGATATTTTTTGTAAACATACAAATGGGTTAAGGGGTTTCTTTCCTTAAATATAGTTTATTTTATTCTATAGGTACACAAACCCCCATAAGAGTTGTCAATGAAGTCTAGCACAGGGCGAAGATTGAACTTGCTCAGGCATTCACTGAACAACTGCCCCACATTTCCTTTGTTTTGCGGTCACTCAAGCACGGCTCAACAATTTTCAGCGGGTTTGAACAGGATCCAACAATGTTGGGCGCAGTTTTTATCATGGCCAAAGAGTTTTATCTCAGAAAGCTTTACAATGCAGCCAAACTACGGGAAAATTAGAGAACGAGTTTCTAAACCTTCTCTTCGGAAAATGGATAACAGAAGGCTTAGTTTAATCTTTGTTGGAATCGCGAGTATACAAACAGCAACTCGCCTTATATTACTCCTACCGTCTGCACACCAGTATGCTGCAAGCGTGAGGAAAATCTCGTCAAGCTAGTTTTGAACGTCTTGACTCATCTACTAATTCTCATCTCATGCTTATCTCCTCCTCCATATAGTCCTATGACATTAAGAGACCGATTACTGCCTAATTTTCATGGTTACAATTTTACAGGGCGTGATGTCTTTGGACTGATGTACCAACAAAGGTATCTCTTTTGGCTTAACACGGGTGAAACTCCAGAGTCTCTTTTAAATATTGTGCAGCAAGTGGTCCCCCACCTTTCAATTTTGAACAGAAGAGGTCTTCTTAGCTGGAGAGTTGGACGGTATAGATTAAACATTGTAAATCGAGTTATGCTCGTGCTGATTTGAGTTAGAAAATACCCTCATTTAGATATACTTGCATTGCTATTTGATATCAGCCCTCAGACTGTATCTGCATTTCTCTATCAAGGCATTCTCGTACAACATTCTTGTACTATGGAGGCATTTCCTATAGCAGGTTACTTGGCCAAGTTTAAAAGAGTGGATGCATGGAGAAGTACATAGAAATACATGGAGCGAGTTTCCTAATGCCCTTGGTTGTATAGATGTCACCCCTCATGAAATTCGTATTCCTTCAACTGAGCCCCAACGACAATTTTACATTGTGGAATTATCATAACATCGATACGATAACTAAAGAAAATATTCTCCTTTAATTTCTGTTTATGGGAAAATTTGGCTTTCGAAAGGTGAGTAAAAGTAAAAGATATTTAGAGGGAATTTGTTCTCCAGGTTTGACAGTTAACCTTTACAAGTCTCCTACCTTGTCAAATGAAATATAACAGTTGTAAACCGTAAGAACCCAAAATCCGTTCGCTAGAGAGAAAAAAAAACAACATTAAGTAACTCTTAAGCTCTTAAGCTCTTAAGGTAAACAATTTTACTGATTCTTTATGAGCAACGGCAAGCGAAGCCTGATTTATGACTTGAGCTTTCCACAGCTAGCTTGAATTACTAGGATAAAAATTTGGTTAAGGCGGGAGTACACCCAAGAAAGCTTTTTCTTCAAATACAAACTTTTCAAGGAATTTATAGCATGTTTCAAAATATGACTACTATACATGACCAGCCACTACATGTTTGAGTCTCTTGTTACCATGGTAACGAAGCCAGCTGCGATAAACTGCTGAAAAGCACCCCCTCCTTGAGAAAAAAATGAGCAAAAACTGAATGACCTAAGAATATTTTTTGCAGACGGCCAGTATAAATGTCTCTGTTATGAGCTTTTAAGTAATTGCTGAGAGAAAAATATTTAAGTCTAAAATTTAGATAAAACAAGACTTTTTTCTTCAATTTCTCCCAGCCACACTAAAATAAAGCAGCAAGGTTACTTCATTTTGGGTTTATTCCTAACAAGGTTTGCCCTACATAATATTCAGGCACAATATAATTGGCAAATTCAAAATCACAGAGTAGAAGAGTGTTTGCAATAAAATAATGCTAGAGTTCAATTTCAACACTTTTTCAAGAAATAACAGTTGAGAAGGGTTCGTGACACATCAAAAAAAATGAAATAGCCCAAGAGTTGAAACTAAATGAGATGGATTGCACTCAGATTTCTTAAATCTCTGAATGGACTCAAATAATGAATGTAACAAAACAAATTTTGCCTGAAACACAAGCTGTCCAAACTCTTTACCTGAAAAACCCTAGCTGAAACCACCCATTTCTTGCTGGCATGTGCAGTCGATCAGCCACAGAACATAAATCTGCCCTATTGCATTATGGGAAACCCTGGATATTTTGCACAGGGAAACACCAGTGCCCACAATTGAAAGCACTTTATATAAGTCTCCAACTAAGCCAACATTCTGTACCAAAAGCTCTCTAGACATTTTAACCTTTCAATAAAACTAAGAGAAGTGCAAAATGCAGCTGGCTGGGACTAAGGCAAGCACTCGTAGGGCCCCTTTTCCATGATACAGCAAGCAGCCAGAGCTCGAACCATGCAAATTTTTTGCTATAATCACAGTGCCAATAAACAGTTCTTTGATACTGACAATGTTTAAGCCTTCTCAGCCCTTGATGATGAGCTCAGGCACCCGAGATTTGCCAAAAATGCCAAAAAAGGCATTTTTTCGGCCGTTTTCACCTGAAACCGCCTCTCAAAAAAGATTTGAAAATCAATACGAGGTGTCGCGTGACTAATTTTACGTGTCATCGCACATATATACAGGCAATACTCAGTCCCCAAGGTTTTAATTAAAGAAAAAACAAGAGTTTTTATAGGTCCACTCTCCCCCACAAAAAGCCTATTTTTTATCCATTTTTTTGGATGTACCCGGGCCTTTATAAAAACCATCTGTTATTATGTCTAGTCTAAGCTAATACGAAGGAAGGCTTGATTGTTCAATGATGGCAGCAAATAGTGAAGACTATAACAAACATTTCAAACGAAAGCTATAACATCCTAGAGCTGAACTATGCAAAAACCGGCAACAAAAACCGTTTATCCAATGAGAAATTATGGTTTTTCGAAACGTGTTTAAAATTAGCATTTTTGGCCACTTTGCGAAGGGGATACCCTTAACGAATTAAAAAAAAGGCCTTACTTTGAACTAAGTGTGACCGAGTTCATTTGCTGTTTTTACAGCTGCCAAACGTGAGCCTGGATGCTATTTATTTAGCCGCCACG
>JAOBRB020404417.1:0-10164 GCA_027575285.2 Zoanthus pulchellus | reverse complement strand
TTAAAATAAGGAGGCAGCAGATTGTTATGAAATTTGAACATAAAACTTGCAATTTGTAGCTGAACAAGGTCACATAATTGTGGCGAGCTAGTCCGAATATATTGCAACAGAGACAATTACATCGTAACAGTATGTCATTAAATATCTTAAAAGGAAGAGAAGTGTACTTATGTGAAACATTTCGGCTGTGTTTACACGGTGTTGCTAAAATATTAACGGGTCAAAAATTTACACGTTTTGGCGTTCAAATATTTTACCGGTTAAGTGTACAAAGGCTTGTCCTTCAAAACCGAGGTCATATTTTTGTCCAGTGCCGTCAACCGGGTAAATTTTTGAACAGTTTATAGTTTTTACCAGGTTACTCGATACGTGTATGTGTCAACTTGTAGATACAGTAATAGATAATAACTTCACGGCTATTCCAATACAAATCCTAATATAATTTATGAATTTATTTGTTTTTTATTTGTTTTTAATTGTGATTTTGTTCTTTTTAGTGCCATCTTTGCTCCAGCTTGCCTCTCTCACACGATCTTGACAAGAAGGTACGAAACCATTGCTCTTAGAAATGTCGTCAATTTTAGGGAGTCTAACTGCGTTATGTAAGGCTCCGGGAGAGTGGGGGGGGGGCAGTGGCTACCCTACAGAGTTTTAGATGGTGAAGTGCCGCTGAACTTTTACAAACCCGAACCTGTTCTAAATTAGAAATGGCCTGATTTTGTTACCCTGTACTAAACTAGCATTTCGCAATTCTTTTATCTTAGTTTTTACCCATGTCTTAAAAAGTACAGCCAAGAAGAGGCCTGGAAAACTTTTGCATATTCTGTGGTATCCAACGAGTAGTATTTCACCCGGGTTTCCAGACATTACTAGCGAGCGACTTTCTAAATGGCGCAAAAACTGTGTGCGTACGAATGTTTACAATGATTTTAATTTAGATTCATCAGTACTAGTGTTGACCAGAAATTAAAACGCCAGCACAAACTGCAATTTTCGTTGCTCGTTTTCTACGCGGGAGACAAATTGGTTAGTATCGGGGGGTGAAGAGGAATAATGGAATAAGAATAATGGATATTTTTTCAACTGGAATAACGGAATAATGGCTATATTTTTCTTGGAATAATGGAATAACAAGTTTTTTTCAACTGGAATAACGGAATAATGGCTATATTTTTCTTGGAATAATGAAATAACAAGTTTTTTTCAACTGGAATAACGGAATAATGGCTATATTTTTCTTGGAATAATGGAATAACGAGTTTTTTTTAATGGGAATAATGGAATAATCAACATCCATTATTCCTCTTCACCCCCGAGTTAGTAGTTGTATTTTAATTAAGGCATGGGATAAATTAGTTAAAGACTCGTGCGTATACGGAAAATACAAGTGGTGCGTGACATTGCATAACTACTATATATAAAAAAGCAAGTAAATGGGACAAAAAGTATAGAAAGAAACTGCACTGACTAGCAAGTGAATTATACACAAAGATCAGCCTGTGAATCACAAAAAAATCCACATATATATATATATACGGTAAAACTAACTCATTAAGAACGAATTGTTGTACCTTGTACTAAACCATTTGTAAATATTGTTCAAGAATCTCTTTTATTTATACACGTTTTTTAGACTGGCCACGAATGGTCTGAAAACGATAAACATAGTTAATATGTAGGAGTACACACCTCATTCCTCCTTCGGGTGTTAAATGTCACAGTCGTAGGGTGTATTTCAGATTTATTGAGTTTAGCTACGTCATGTAAGGTGTCACAGAACAGTACGCCATGTAAGCTTCCCATGAAGTTTAAGATTCGAACAAGCTTTGTAACTGGTTGAATTAAGGTTGGGGTGAGTTTTATCTTTCCTTTTATTGGCTCAAATTTCAGGGGAAACTTACATGCAGTACAAACCGCATCACAACTGTTGTGAATAGGTCAGATATAATGAGTTTAGCCTCGTCATGTAAGCTGCCACAACTGTTGGGAGTGGAACAGGTTTAGTGAATCTATCTGCGTCATGTAAAGATGTCGCAGCAATTGAGAGGAGGTTAGTTTAAGTTGTTGAATCTAACTACGTTAATTAAGATAAGGGGTCACGCTAGCTTGTCGTTACTGTAGACCGACTTTAGTGAGAATAATATGTCATGCAAAAGTGTCACAGTTAAGAGTAGAACTTAAAACAACAAAAACCACCCAAACTCTACTCCACGGTTTGGCCAGAACCTGCACGCATGCGCACAACCAGCTTCACTCGAGTAACATCAAAGCAAGTAACTGGAGCAACCGTGTACAGCTGTTTCGTCCTTGTTAGGACTCATCAGCACGGTATAGCTTTTTAGCCACGAGCAATAGAGCTACAAGTGCGAGTTCAGAGAACTCTTTTAAGGCTGCACTCCCACCGCATGCATGTGGGAGCTTGGTTGGTGTATGCCAAAACATACCACAGGCAATGCGTGTGGAGAGTTAAGAGTAGGTTAGATGTACCGAGTCTAAATACCTCATGTAAGGGTGTCAAAGGTTTCGGGAATAGATGCCTTTTTTTAATTTCTCTCTCGAACCTATGTTACCTAGAATGATAGACGGAAGCAAACAGTGCAAGTAAATTGTAGCTTTTTGTTTTTATTTCGTTAGCGACTGGCTCAAGGTGAATATCAAAGGTAGCACACTTAGTGATGCACTTGAATGTTGGTATCACACGAGCGGCCGAAATGGGCGTGGGAGCAGGAACCACCATAGGAGACGGTTTCTACGTAAACATTGTCGGAAACACATTGACAAATGCAAATACCCACAATGCAACGCAGCATGCCCGAAGGTTCCCATCAACACCGTCAATAACAACTCTAGTAAGTCGAGTGGCCATCCGATAAATGTTAGCCGGGGAGAACTGGGAAATGTTCCGCCTTCAAAACGCAAGACCCGTTAAAATCCAATGTTTCTTCTTTCCGTCAAATAATCTTGCTAACTCAAGATTCAAAGCATCTGCTGTGTGACCAACGGTTTTTTATAAATGGCTTGCCAATCAAAACTTTCCGGTAATCCAAGGGGTTAGTCGTTGGGAAGTCAAATGAGCCCTCTTCCCTCCCCCCCCCATTCCAAGTTTTTGCAATATTCCTTTCCAAATTATGTTAGTGCGTTACCTACTCTGCAGTCGACGTCGGCTTTGCAGTTTTCCCTTTCGTTAACGGTCACTGCCATTTGGAACAGTCGTTTCCATTTATGAATCAGTCGCCGCCATTTCGATTCTACGCGAGCATTGACAAAAAGTGACAAGTTTGCGAAAATAAATCAATTGCGCATTTGCGTAACTTCAAAATGAGAGAGCCGCTTGTTCATTCAAATTGTCAATGTTTAAGGAGGAAAAGTTCCGTGATAGTCCTCCAGATGACTACACGTACAATTAACATTGAGTCACTTTCAGACCTTTCAGGCGAACCGTCAAAGTTCAAAGCTCGTCTAGTGTCAGAAGACATCACAACTAGCAATATCAATGAATGGATTGTTGACTATGAAAACCTCAACCATGTCCGTCTAAAGATAAAGACGAAGTTAAGACAAACTTGTGGGTATGTGCTTCAAAATAATTACCGATGTAACAATGTTACGCTTTTGTCACTGCTCGCGTCGATTGAAATGGCAACGAATGTTATGAATGGCAACGACTGTTCAAAAATGGTGACGACTGTTCCAAACAGCAACGACCGTTTACGAAAGGGAAAATTGCGAGACCTCGTTGCCGCATTAAGGTCCCTCTTAAGCTTAAGTCCTACGGCAAAAATGCGTGTCCCATATTCAGAACTCAAGTGCTTTTAAATTACATATTTCACCTCTGCACACTTATTCCCTTAGACCTTATTCATAAATGGCTGCGATTTCGATATTCTTTTGTATTAGCCCTACTAGCCTCGTTTTGAGTAAGGATTCTTTTGAAAGTTTAACCCAAGAACGAGGCTAGTAGAGCTAATTTGAATAAAGACAAAATGATATTTTAAAAACGGCCGCCATTTATGAATAAGGTCTATTCAATTAATTAATTTTCTCTTTGTCAATTCTGTACTGTTTAAGCATTTTGGAGTTCATTTTTGATTTTTAAACGTTTTTAACATGAGATATCTATTTTTTAGTTCGCCTTCCATTTTCAATCAGAAATTGAAATATTTTTCATTGTCAACATTGGACAAATTTATATTTATAATGAAATACAACTTCTTAGCTTTCAACAACAGTATATATACAAACTATTTCTCAGAAGAACCGAGTGTACCTCACATTTTATACAAATATGTGAATATTGTTCTTCGTGTTTTGTTAATCATATAAATATATACATATATAATTCTTCTTTGTAAAAAAATATTTTATAAAATTTAAAACATGTAATGAAATAAATGAAGGATTTTTTTCTTTTTATAATGCGTTTTTGTGAATACTTAGTTTTGCAAGATGAACTTGGAATGAATGCAAAGAATACAGCAATCGTGACTTCCCAAAAGGGGCTTTTCAGTGTCATATTAAAATCCAGGGGAATGAAAGCAGCTTCCTTTCATCTTGCTGGTTTTTTTATAACGATGATATAATTGTCCGAGTTGAAATAAGTTTTGTGCCGCTAATGCGTAATAAATCTCCAAATTCACTTTCCATTCAGCCAACGATTGCCATATTCAATATGACAAAAACGGACGAAGATTCTATCCTGGAATTTGTTAAGGCGGTGTTTACATGAATGCGTTTCATTCCGGAACGAAAAATTGAAAGCTGTGGAAAGCCTGCAAGTACGCACGCTCTGTTCGTTTCAGTCCACCAGAAGCAGCACTTTCGCGTTTAATTCATTCTTGAATGATTCATTCTTCGTTTACATGATGTTGGAACAGTTTTGCGGTCAGGTTTCGTTCGGGATTGAAAGTGTCAATCCGGAATGCAAACCCGTATAAGTTCATTGCGGAATGAGTCCTTCCAGAACAAGTTTTTTTAAGTTATCATGTAAACAGATACAGTGATTTCTATTAACACAGAATGAAGTCGTTCCGGAATGAATCTCAACCAGGCATCATGTAAACACCGCCTAAATAGCGCAACTTAATACTAATTATCCTGTTATAAATGTGTTATGGCGATGAATTCCGTCCATTTTATGGGTTTGAAACTTTGGACATGGCATTGGGGGATCAGCTAATTCTTTTCCTTAAAATGGAACGTTCAAAGAGCTCTAGTCTTTATTTCCAGTACAGTAATATGTCGCAGGACTCAATCCTCAAGTATTGTAAAAAGGCTGGAAATATTGTTGTACTTTGCATTACGAGAACAAACAAGATTACGGTGAGCTAATTGTGTCACACGTGTTTGTTGTCGGAGAGCTGCCTAATGTCGAATAATGTGGTCTCCACATTTGCTTTCGGTGACGTCAAATTTAAATTGCTCTAAACATTATTCTTTCTGCTAATATCTATAATTTTTAATTCGACTTGTAAATGGCTAGATCAACTCATTCTACAAAGTTTTGCAATATCTGCATGGACTCAATGTTTTCAACCAAAAGCTGCAACCAACATGTGCACATTCAGCTCATTCTTGTTTTATTTCTATATTTTTCTTAGTATTTTGCTTTTTTACTACCCAAATTTATGTAAGAAATACTTTTTTATACTTTAACTCGTGCAAAATGCATAAAGTAAATTAAAAGTTCCATTGAAGAAAGAACCAAACAAATTTTGAAATTAATACGGACTTTTTCTAAAATTTTCATTATGCAAATTTTAAAAAGTGAGCTATCAACTTTCATGAAAAAGGTCTCACGAGTACCGTTTCTCACAAATTTTTGCAAAACTGACGAAGATTAATCTTATGATGGGAAAAATTTCTTGATTTTTTGTGAACTTCTAATTGACAATCACTATGATATAGGAGATTTCCCCGCCATTTTAAATTCCTGAAGTTTTTAAATGAGCTGACGTGGTTGATTGGCAGCTCACCAGCTGAGCAGTGATCATAGTGACTCGGGTCCAGGCCTTGCTGCGTTACCATCTTTTAAAATCCATTTCCCCGTTAGAAATCCAGACTACTAGCTGAACCAGTTGGCTATATACAACTCGTGGCGAATTACACTCTGGGATCTGTGATAACGAAAACTCCCATCAAGGTTTTTAGTTAGTGATGAGAACCCAGGCCTCCGCATATCAATTCCGATTTCTGAGCCGGTTGAAAAGTAACGTAGGATAAAAACCGGGAAGCGGTTGTGCCCCAAGAAATTAAAGGGGAGAGTGAGGGAAACGGTTATGCTCCAGAAAACTAAGGGAAGAATGAGGGAAGCGGTTGTGCCCAAGGAAATGAAAGAGGAGAATAAGGGAAACGGTTTTGGCCAAGAAATTAAATGGGGAAAATGAGGGAAGCGGTTGTGCCCAAGGAAATAAAAGAGAATGAGGGAAACAGTTCTGGCCAAGAAATTAAATGGGGAAAGTTGTGCCCAAGGAAATAAAAAAAGAGAATGGGGGAAGCGGTTCTGGCCAAGAAATTAAATGGGGAAAACGTGGGAAGCGGTTATGCCCAAAAAAATGAAAGAAGGGAATGAAAGAAATTAAATGGGACAATGAGGGAAGTGTTTATGCCCCTGAAAATGAAAATGTTTGCCTCAAATTGCCACCTGGCAACTAAAATAAAAGTCTAAGAAAACGCTAAAGATCATTTCCAAGGCTCGAACTCTCATATATTAAATTTATCTCTCAGGTATTATTATTACTGACCACAAGGCAATGCCGAAAAAGCCTGCAGATACGTGAAGAATTTTTTTAATACGTCAAGTTCAACATGCTGTGGATTTCCCCACGTTACAAGAAGAGTTTTGATGCCATATCGAAAACTTCGACTCTTTGTTTCATTACGTACAACTTTCTTTGTAACATTTTAACGTCTCAGTAAGGAAAGCTTTATAAACAAATAACAGCTGGCCGAGAATTATATTCTTTTATTTTATAGACACAAGTGTTTTGCTGGAAAATATGCCACTCGTAAAATTCATAAAAAATACATCCGGGACCCGAGTAGTATATTTTCCATAATCTCACATGCGAGTTTATCGATGTCGTAACATCAGTAATTTTCCTCCAAAAAACACTCGTGTCTATATAATAAAAAGAATATCACGCGGCGGCTTGAAGATATTAATTTTATTTTCTCCTGGCAAAAACAATATTTGTAAAATATTGTAGTTTGCCACTCGAAAATAGTATATCTTCGCGCCACCGTGTAATAACCTCTACATAATTCTACTTTCTTTTAAGAAAATTACCGGCTTTACATTCTTGTGCAATGCAAAAATTTTGTTGCAAAGCATAGGTTGATGCAAAATTAATTTACAGTTGCGTTTTTGAAAAACCTCAACTGAATAACGCTTGCACTAGCGGGGAAGCTTAACAATATTTTGATTATTCTTAAAACACACTCGTGCAAATTAATTCATATTTCATTCACCCTGCACTCACCTAAGGGACGAACCATTAGACTTGGTGGGAGGGGGGGGTGGTCACTGCCAAAAAAAATGCATGCACAAGGATAATGTCAAAAAACAAATTCATGCAAGAACTTAACTGCCAAAAAAAAATCTTGCAAGGCAATGAGGCAAATTTGCATATTAAAAATATGTGAAAAAAAAATCCTGCAAGCGCCATATATCAAAAAAAACCATGCACAGCAAATTCATCCGAAAAAAAATACATGCTCAGTGCTTGTGACCATCCCCCCTCCCACCAAATCTAATGGTTCGCCCCTAATGCACGGGTTCACTGGGATTTTCGTCCGAGGACGGAAAAAAATATTACTCACTTACCCCAGGCAAATTATCATCTTGTCAATTCTTTACATTATTCTTTGAGCATGGTACATTTATTAATGGGAAAAAGACGCTCTAGAAGCGTTCTCTCAAATAAATCCTTATACGAGCCTTGGTGGCCCATTAGTGTTAAGCGGATGAGTCTTTGACTCTCTCTGGACTGGACACTAATCCATCGCGTGTTAGCACCCAGCAGTCACTGGTACTCATTAGGGACTTTAAGCAACGACGACGGGAACCTGAGCGACGACGGCTTCGAGAAATCATCTTTCTGGTTTACTCTTAATTTCTTTGTGTGTTTCATTAAGAGTTTTACTTCTTTTCTTTTTTTTTGGTGAAAAGAAAAAAGATTTAATGTTTCTCTATGAAGCTAAACAAATACTGAGAATGTTTCCGCTGTAACGTCCACGTAGTCTCGACAACTCTAAAAAGAGTGTTTTCACGTTGTAATTTTAGCGACAACTCCTTGCACGTGCGCCGCTCGCTGCATTCCAACGTGCTGCATTGTATTTTCTATTTGTTTCCTGCCGGCGTCGTCGGCGTCCTAGTTGCTTAAGGTCCCTATTTACCTACCCCGGACGGATGGAAAGCTGAGTTGGTTTAGGCGGAAAAGGTTACGCAAGTACTCGAATCTCGGCAATGTGCCGGGATTAAACTGAAGACCTCAGTTGTGGTTGGAAAGCATGATCTTACTAACTGCGTCAACCATGTTCGCCTAATCACAATACAATCGAGCTGGCAACTAAACGAATTGTGGGATACACACTTTGTCTTGATAGCACAAACGGAAAACAAGTAGGTAGCCCAGTAATTAAAAATTTTACTGGGTAAACTATTTTGTGAAAGATAAATAAAGAAGTTTTCCCTAACTTGTTATGTAAAAAGTGTGAGCTTTAGTGGGGCGAATTTAGCAATATATCATTTGACGCGAAATAGAAAAATAACTAGCGGTAAGCTAGTTAGTGCTGCGTCGTTGTTTCTAAAGAAACAATTTGGTAATAAAAATGTAAATTCTACACCGTAAAAAAGAAATACTTACTGACGTTTCGGACGTTAGTCATTCGTCGGAGTAAAGGGGACGCGTTTTGGACCCCAAGGTTAAGACACAAGTCATTAATTCTATCGAGTTTTTTTCTTGCATGTATTTAACGATGTTGCCGTATACATGCGTGTGTTTATCACGGAAATGATACTTATACCGGAAGTTAATTATTACACGAGGCCAGCAATTCTTATAGATGATGCCTAACTAATAAGTGTATTGTAAAACCAAGTTTAGGAATGGTACGAGCGAATTGCGAAAGTTGTAATTCTAAGATTAAATTCCCGATAATGTTCGAGTATTGGAAAGTTTTACTCCGTTAATGTTGACTGTAAGAAGAAGCGCCATTTGTCTGGTGATTCACTGTACAGTTTAAGTTTTTGCAAGTACTGGTTCCATCATATTTAACAATAGTTATGAACCAGGAGATGTCATCATTTTAAAGTGAAAGTTACGATAATTGACATTTTAATGCAATAAATCGATAAGTTTAAAAAAAAAAAATTCTAAAAACATTTTCAATCTGGAGAAGACAATTTATGCTGCTAACAAAGAATTCAATTGTTTCGTAGCCGTGATTTAGATTTTGACTAAAGCTGTATGGTCTCTTTTGAAGCTTGGATAATCTGGGCGCGGCATTATGCTATTAGCAAAAGTGAAAGGTTTAATATTCACACTTTCTGACAAGCTTTTCAAGGTTTTTTACCATCAAAACTTGTATTGGTTAACACTGGACACCAATTCAATGCCCCACATAGTGCAGTTCGATTGCAGTTCTCCGCAGCAACTCCATTAAATCTTGAGCTTTTACTACGATTCTTCTTTAGGCATTGATGCGACGGACGCTAGGAGTCTGCGCATGTGCCGCGGGTCTACAACCCCGGCATACTGAAAATGTTTTTCTTCCATATTTGGCATAGAGCTCATGTCGTCATACCCGACCTCTTGTAGACTTCCTATGTACATGGGCAAACCAAGCGATATGAGCCAGTCAGTAACAGAACTTAAATCTCCTTGTTTTTCTCCCGTTAGGTCAAGATTGTCCACATCACAAGGTTCCTGTAAATAAACCATAGTTTAGCATCAAAGCTAAGCCTTAAATGTTTACTAACGCTACCCTAAATACGGAGCCCCGTTTATAGAACTTTATAATATAGCTACGTTATAACGCGCGCTCTTATTGGTTCAAATCTATGCTTTACGTTATAACGCGCGCTCTAATTGGTTCAAATCTATGCTTTATTACACCGATAAAGTCATGGTTTTCGCTTGCTTGTTTTGCCGCTTGTTTTGCTAT
>JAOBRB020404307.1:0-10165 GCA_027575285.2 Zoanthus pulchellus | reverse complement strand
ACTCCCCCAACTAAACAGGAACACCAGCTTTTATCCTTTGAGTAATGATTTATTTTCCTAGTAATTAGTCATATAGCCTAACCGTAGAAACTTTTATAAAGTAATTTTTTGTGTTATTATTGTTATTTTATTATTAATATTATTTATTACTGTTTTAGTGAAAAACAGCCCAATTGGAGGTCGTTTAGGAATAGTTTATTATCCAGCATTTGGATATCGTGACATTATCATAATTGTCATTTCATTCTCATTGTTATTGTTATGCTATATATTAATTATTATTAAGCTGTTGGCGTTTGATCATCTTATTACAATTTATTTCAAAGTCAAAAGGTCAAGACTTATTATATAATACATCTAAACAGACATAAGTAGAATCTTGCTAAAAATAAATGGTACTGTTCATCGTACTAGTACTTGAACACATAAATACAATTTAAAAGCCAGGTAATGAGTTTTAATTTAACTTTATATTTTAAGAGTCATTTAGTACTAGTTCTTAGTTATATGGAGCAACTCTAGAATACCTGTCCCCTATTGTTCTTGATTTTACTGCACATATATTTTTTAAGAACGAGGAATGTGCAGGAATAAATTAAAGAGAATGGCCGGGTATTCTGAAGTTTAGCGAATTATATGCTTTGTCTTTTGAACGAGGAAACAGCGGGATGAGGCTGTTTTAAACCTTATGTACGGTTCCACAATGTATAGGAGGAACTGAAATGTTTCCTTTTTTTCACCTCGTCGCTTTTGCAGGAATGGAATTAAAATTACGACACCTGAAGAAACGTTGCTGGTGTGTGCTCCTAGTATCTCAGATAAGGTAACTTGTTCTGTTCTGACGATATGAACAGTTTTTTTTAAATGATTGATACAACAACAATATCATTATTAATTCACAATATGTAAAAGAAAAAGCTATGCCCGCGAAATAGCCAATTTCTAATCCATGCGGGTAGCTTTAATAATTGTTTGCAAAAACAATCTATTTTTCAAAGAACGCGTTTTGGATTTTAAGATGGCCTATGTAATGTACTCTTGGGCGTGCTTACATATAAGTTGAACAAAAAGCAAGCATTTCAATCAATCAGTCAATCAATCAATCAATCAATCGATCAATCAGTCAATCAATCAATCAATCTTTTATTGTTATAAAACTTACATACTAGAGAAAACAGGCA
Organism: Zoanthus pulchellus; assembly: GCA_027575285.2. Classification (NCBI taxonomy): domain Eukaryota; kingdom Metazoa; phylum Cnidaria; class Anthozoa; order Zoantharia; family Zoanthidae; genus Zoanthus; species Zoanthus pulchellus. The sequence continues at coordinate 8,984 of JAOBRB020404307.1, read as the reverse complement.
CACCGAAACAAAACTTGAAACTGAAAAGAAAGCAATTTTATGGGTAAAGCTTGAATTTCTGTATTTTACCTGTTGGGAAACAATTACTCGTTGTTTTGAATCTGCAATCATACTGTTTGAATCAGCCAATCACATAATTGAATATGCTGCAGTGGAAAGTACACTTCAAAAAAATGGGATATTTGATTGTAAAAGTGGATTTAATATCATGGAGTCTGTTGTTTCATAGTCATTTGTGCTCCAGTCGCTTTAACTGATAGTGTATGGTAGGTGAAGGGAGTTAAATACATTATAAAATTTATCCATTTGTAAAACTATTATCACTATGCTTACCATTGTTCTCCTAGGGTGACTGGTTGATTGCCATCAATCAAGCTGTTGCCAATGTCATATCAAAGACGACATCCTACAGGTACATTATATAAATACTATTCATCGTGAACATTCTCATGTGCTGTTTTTCGTGTAGTTATTATGAACAACATTGCAGTTTAAGGCCACTCTCTACCCTAACACCACATTTTTGCTGCTTTTTGTGATTTTTTGAGAATATCTCCGTCATTATTTTGAAATTCGAAAAAACCGATAATCACTTTACAGATTGAGTAAAAGGGAAGCCTCGAAAATATTTTCAGAGTTTTCGAATGTGATATTGTGGGAGGAGAGTTTTTTAAATGTAGTTTTTAAGGGAAATTTAGGAGAATTTTAGTGGAGTTAATATTTGATAGAAAACCACCTAACCGTCTTCTAACGAAAGTTGCACTCTCGCATGGTCTGGAGGTATGGTTAGGCGGTTATTGCCAAAATCCTTCCAACTCATATTTTTCTCTCAAATCCTCCAATATCTAAACCAAAAATTGGGGCAGAAAGTGGCCTTAATTGTAAGTGTCTGAAGTTACAATCACCGCCTTTTACCCATTTCATTGCTGTCATCTTTTGTTAAATCTTCATTTTCATGTCATTATAACCATCATCAACATCACTGCCATTAGATTAGCATCGCACTGCTCGTTATATTGTCATATTCGTTTCACACCCGTCTTCATCTCTCGTCACCATCATCTTTATTGTTGTCATGATGAAATTACTCCAGTCATTTTTACCATTACGGTTGTTATTCGTCACTGATTATCATCATTATCAATACTGCCATTATTGCATAACGCTGCGCCATTGTTACAAATAACTAGATATTTTACATAAGTATCATCATCGCCAAACTCATTACCATGATTGCTTTTATACCTCTCTTCATCATTAGTATCAATATCGTTGTGACCACCATTGTCATATTTTAATTATCACCATTAATGTACTTTTAATTAATCGCCATTATCATCACTGGCTTCATCATCATTTTGCACTTTCGTCATCTTCTTTATTATCATCGCCACCATCAATTACTTGAATTCACCTTTTGTGAGTTTACAGTATTTACAGTATTCTAATTGTTTTAAAAAGAAACAATAGAACAGCAATACTTTTTGGATAAGAAAATTGTGTTTATTCAACCAACCCATTTTGATGATACGCTAGCGAATGTTCATCGAGTGACTCTCAAATTGATACTTGAGATTCATTTGCTTCTAACCGTTGAAACTTTTTGAAAAAATAAATTTCTTGTTATTCTACCTTTTTCCGGGATTGATTTTCTGTTTAATTTAGTTTAATTCCTCATCTGAAACGCCTGAAAAGCAGGAAAGGGGCGCCATATTGCATTACTTGTTTACATCCCGCAGGCTTTATCTATCACGTGATTGATTGCGAGGACGATTCTGGTAGCCAATCAGGTTACAGTGTTTGCAATATTTTATAAAAACTACATCTCTACTGAAAATTGATACTTAATGCTAGTGTTATTCAAACTACTCCAACGACCTCACTGTTGTTTTACTTCAGTAATGTTCTAAAAACTCTATCGACAGATATGTTTATCGTTGCTATCCAGGCTTATCTGCCCGCTCTTGGTTTTTACTGCAGGTTGAGTTTTGATGCAATCAACCTGCTGACAGGGAATCTTACTGCAGCAGCCGCAAGAGAGGCGCCTCACACATTTTCATTGGATCATAGGTACCGTGGAGCCACTTACAAGGGAATGTGGCTGAATGGCAAACCACATGGACAGTAAGGCTACATTTGTCTTGTACCATATAAAAAACAACATTGCATTTAGGATTGAATAAATGCAAACTGCCTAAGTTTAACTGTTCTATTCTCTACCAATCGAGCTATAAAGCTATTTTTTCATAAAAGGTTTTTTTCTAAGGTCTCTTAAAAATAGTTTTATCCTTATGGTTTATATTCAAAAGCACGCTTTTTTAAGATTTTTTTTTCAAAGGATACTTTTGTGGACTACCGAGTCAGCATGAGAGGAAATCTAAACCATTAGTACCAAACTATTATTTAAGTGTTAGAGCACAACTTTCTATGTCTTTATCGGTCAAACAGAGCAGGTTTGATGTTGGGACAGACACAAGAACGTTGTAAAATCAGGCAAGTGATTTTACAATGATTCGAGTGTCTCTCCAAACATCACAAGTGCTCTATTTCGCCTAAATGTCATAGAAAGTTGTGCTCTAATTATTTTATGATATAGCAAATCAAGCGGCAAAACAAGCAAGCGAAAACCATGACTTTATCGTTGTAATAAAGCATAGATTTGAACCAATTAGAGCGCGTTGTTTTGCATCATTTCTGTTGTTTATCTTCTACTTCTGGTGTTTTTAAATGTTAACCTTGCATTCGCATGCATTTAGTTGATTCTAGTTTTAATTAGGTCTCGTAATGTTATACTTTACGTAAATATTCAGTTTTAAAAAATGTTCATTTTCAGTGGAGAGTTACAATGGCCCGATGGTCGTCAATATATCGGCGAATTTAAGAACGGTTTCCGACACGGGTAAGAGAGATGTTTACCAAATTGAAATTAGGTTGCACGTTGTTTACGTTCAGTTGCATGAGGGAATGAAGTGGAGCTTTTCTGAAAACTTCTGGAAACCGTTTTACACAAATACCTCATCCTTTTATTCTCATTGCTAACTTTATCTTTCTAGATACGTTTCCAAAAGCTTAATCTAGGCCTCACCTTGTACATAGTCCTCACCTTGTACATAGTCCTTTCGTCAGGCGTTTGTTACGAAATATCATGGAACCTTTTAGGTTTTTTTATTACAATTTTCTCGTAGAACCAGCAACAAATTCTAGCACGCTTTTTTGTCGAAAATCGGTTTGATAACTTTCCATAGGAGACCGGGGAAGGTGGTTTGTTTCTGTTTTCAGATCTAAAATTGAAGCCATGTAATAAACATTCTAATAACCATCGTTCGCTTGGTCTGTTCTGGAAAATATTTGCTTGAGATCTTTCATACTCACTTCACCGCAATTGTCAATTATTTTCCCGGACAGACCTCGCACTTGTTTATTAATTATTATTACTCAAAAAGTTTATTTTTTGATAGATTTCGCCGATAAGATATAATGTCTTAAACTAAAAATCCTGGCTCGATTTATATGCTGAGAAATATATGTGTTCGTTATTTTATTAACCTAAATAAACCCACCAAACTGCAAAACCTTCCGAAACTTAAGATTACACGATTTTATGCGTGTACGACTTGTTGTAAAGTTTTGGTACAAACGACTATGTTTTGTATTTAGTGTTAGATACCAAATAAGTTAGAGGTTCCTCATTTAAGAGAACGTATGGGAAATTTGGTTTAACTTGTTTCTTTTTTCCTTGGTTTCTTGTTTAAGAATTTGTTGTATCGTTGCAGTGAGGGTATGATGATGTGGCCGGGGGGAACATGTCCGTTTGACTCACAGTGGATGCGTTATGAAGGCCAGTGGCAGGAGGGAAACATGACAGGTTTTGGCAAAATGAGGTGAGAAAGCAAAAATCTCATTTCGCGATTTAAAGTTGTTACAAAGACGTAACGGCTTTTCGGCTCCAGTCTATAGAGTTACCTATTCTCTCTTCCAGTGCTGGATATTCACAAAATCCCTCCCTTCTCTATTCTGTGTTGAATTTTCTTTATCGTATGTAACCTACTCAGACAACTTAAACCTATTAGGCTCTCCTATATTAACTAGCTTTGTTTTTACCTTTACCTAATAATAATAATGATGATGATGGTGATGATGGTGATGGTGGTGATGATGGTGATGATGATGATGATGATGATGGTGGTGGTGGTGGTGGTGGTGGTGGTGGTGATGATGATGATGATGATGATGATGATGATAATGGTTTATTCTCAGCCCATTGTAGTAAATAACTAAATTACAAGAAGTTAATGCGGCTCTACAAGGTCGAGCCGCAAGCACGTATAGGCGCCGCTTGTAGCTACTATACGATCAACGCACGACCCGGGAGCATAGATATGGTATTAGCTGTCAGTGATAGCCCGCTATCAACGTAGCCATAGCTCCCATTGTTGTATTGTTTGTGCTATATTGTGACGTTGATCTTTGTAGCCACATGCTATATCGTATGCCCATTGTCGTATTGTTTGTGCTATATTGTGACGTTGATCTTTGTAGCCACATGCCATATCGTATGCCCATTGTCGTATCGTTTGTGCTATATTGTGACGTTGATCTTTGTAGCCACATGCCATATCGTATGTTCATTTGATAACCTGAGCTTGTTTGCTAGCTATGCTGTGTTGATGAGGACTAACCAGGCCGAAACAGCTGTCCTTGTCTGCTAGCAATCGGGCTCACTATTTTTATTTTGGTAGTTTTGAGGGGTATAGCTTTCTACCAGCGTTGCTATACTTATCAAATTAACTGATAGCTCACTTGTGCTATCAATACTTGTATTAATGTACCTTAATGATTTGTGGTTACATGCAGGTACAACAATGGTGACCGGTATTTTGGTTGTTGGAAAGAGAACATGCGTCATGGACATGGTAGTATGAGGTCGGGCACAGTCTCCTCGGCTGCAGCCACGGTCTACATTGGAGAATGGCTTAGCGACAAGAAGTGTGGATATGGAGTTCAAGACGAAATACTAAAGTATGCTAAACAGTGTAATAAGTGGTTCCATTATCTAGATGGTATTAATCTAAGGAAATAAAGAATCTTCAATTGAATTACAGACCAAAACATTTCAAGAAACTTTAGAACCTTTTACTTGTGCAAAGCAGCCATTAAGCGTACGAGAGTGAATCCTGGTGTTTGCACTTTGGATAAGATTTGTATCTCTCATCGTTACTTAACTTAACAGCCACAAGAACTCACTTCAGTGTCGGTTAATTAATTATTTAATTGTTTGTTACAAGACACTTTGTTAGTTGCATAGTTACTGGTGGCGAAGTGCTCTACCTCTCTCCGACTAATGTATTAGATACTTGTTGAAAGTACATCAGTAAGTATTTAACCGGTGTTAAATACTTACTGATGCACCTCAACAGAATAAAAAGCCCCGGTTGCAATAATAGATTACGATGCAGATAAGCTAGATTGCGTGGCTCAGCTGTGTAGCTAAAATTTACAATATTATGAATAGGAGCATTTAGTTTTTGCCTAACATTACTTCCTACTGCGTTTTATTGTGTTTATGATAAAGTTTAATGCTACAAGCCGAAGTTTCGAAATCCTATAAAAATGATTATTGTTATTTATTGTGTTTCTTTGTTTTGTATTTTATTAAAAGAGGAGAGCTAAAGCGGTGTTGATGTCAACAGAAGACATGTTTTATAGAATTATTTTTTTAATTAATGAATTTGATCAGTTACATAAACTCGTGATAGTTGATTTTCTTCGTTTATCCTAGGGGAGAGAAGTACATGGGGATGTGGGCCAATGGCTACCGTCAAGGCAGCGGGATTATTGTTACTGTTGAGGGAATTTACAATGAAGGAATCTTTGTTCAAAACAAGCTTACGGTTTGTAGTTCTTTCATGTTATTTTGTTTTGGAAAACATACTTTTGATGACTTAGCTTTTTTAAAAACAAGGTAAAATTTTATACCTTAGTGAAGAATTTTATTCTGAAATTTTCGGACTGGAGTCCTTCGTTGGAGTGAATGCATTCTTGAAAGATATAAATAAGAGTTGCTTGGTTATATCGTAAAACAAATCAAAATGACTTAATGGGATAAATATGTAGAAAACAAAAGGAAATAAAAAGATAGAGATGTTTGGAAAAACGAATTGTAAAAAAGACGAAAATTGATTAACAAAAATTGAATCGTTCATTTATCCGTCGGGATAAATTGACTACCCGTCGTTACCCCAAGACTGTTTATCGACAACTTCTTTCTGAATTCCTAACAAATACAAAATATACGTTTTTTGAATAATTTTTAAAGTTTATACAAGGGGTTGAAGAATGCCTAAGCATGACTTAGCAGATTAACCGCCTGCATGTAAACAGGCCCTTAAAATATTTGAAGGATTCAACAACCAAATCTTAAGAAGCTCACTTGATCTCTGAAGACAATTAAAGACACCAAAATCACAGACGTTTCTTACGCGACATTTTCCCGCTGTGGGAGGGGTGGGAAGGGATGTCAATAGGCTAGGTTTGAAGAGGTATAAAGTGCATCTATAAACATGTTATGACATATTATGTCGTGTTTTTAGATCGAGTTTTTATGGTCTTCATCAACAGGGCAGTGGTGTTTTACTCTCCGATGACAACACAAAATATGAAGGAGAGTTCACTGGCAATTGTTTCTTGGCTGGCAAGGTACATCAGGAAATTAGTGTTCATATTTAGATACCTATACACCTTCAGACCTTGTAACTACTTATTGGAACTCCCCCCGACCCCCCACCCCCTCGTCCTGTCATCGCCGTCGTCATTGCTTGAGGTTCCTATTAACATTCACAATATGTTTTTGTTTCTCTTCTATTGACTTTATATCTCAACAGCAATTCATCAAACCACATAGTGTGTCATTTTAAAATGTACATGTTAATTAGTACAATATATCAATATAATATAAAGTATTGACTAATTGGAATGAATGTTAACATTTAAGAATAAATATAAACAAAATGTTTTAAAGTTGATTTATATGTGATTTTTGTATCAAGTCGATTCCACTGAAGAAGGAAATTCACCCTATAAATATATCTTATGGAGAAATATAACTACCGGTAAACGAGTGTGACCTGCGTCGGTGTTTTTAAAGAAGCAATTTAGTGATAAATATGAAAATTATACACCGTATAAAAAAGAGAGTAAACCTCAGTACTGACGTTTCGGACGGTAGTCATTCGTTGGAGTAATTTGTCAGGCAGGTTTTACTCTGACGAAGTACCAAAGTCCAAAACGTCAGTAAGTTTTCTCTCTTTTTTATACGGTGTATATTTTACATATTTGTCACTGAACATTTGTTAAAATAGAACCTAAATACAAATTACATTTGTTTTGAAAACATAGAATATAAGTTTAACAGTGCCAAAAAAGAGATAAAAAGAAGAAAAAACAAATGTTAGAAAGTGGAGGCATTGAAGATGCCAGCATTAAAGTGCGTACTGGAAAACAGCTCATGGTGGAGCTAATTGCTGGGTTTCAATCAATCCCCCGAGAATGTAAAACAATTGCAGATGGTGGTCAAATAATGAGATTCAAACTAGATTGTAATGAGATTCTTTTGTTTAACTGACCACCATGTGCATTGAACTGGAACCGTATGTAACCCACCAATAGCTCCGTTGGTAAGGAAGCTGTACTGGTTTCGTAGAGGTTGTTGATGCCCGAATTTCGGCCTTGTTTACTGAAATTGTTTTACAATGTCAAAATTAACATCTACAGTTAAATACTTTTCCATTTGTTCTGTTCAAAACGAAGGGTGTGCTGACAATGCCAAACGGAGACTACATCGAGGGAACATTCTCGGGACTTTGGGGGGACGGTATTAAAATTGCTGGCACGTTTTTCAAGTCAGAATGTCAGCATGATTCTCGGGCAAGTGTTGGAAGGTTAGTCAACATATATCGTCTTAGACTGAGTATAAAATATAGTTTTCGAATAACGTGGAGGCTGAAAGACACACGATGTTGTATCTATTTACAAACTCCACTGCCATAATTGGTTAAGCACGTTTAATTCGCCTACCAAGGGTTTTGAATTAGTTTTTCTTTTGTTCAAACCACTAACGAAAATTATGTCCGATTAGTAAGTTTAGGAATAATAAAGCATAAAATATATAATACTACTTATAAAACTATTATTTGTTATAGAAATTGTTGTTTTACGTTACACTGCAAGAAAGCCTATTTGTGTTGTTCCACTTTCTAGTCTAACGCATAAAGCCAACATGATTGTACCTTTCATTCATTAATGTATTATTTATTATGTGTTATTCCACTTTCTTGTCCAACGCATTCAGCCAAGATGGCTGTACCCTTCATTCATCAATTTATTATCTATTATGTGTTATTCCACTTTTTAGTCCAACGCAAAAAGCCAAGATGGTTGTACCCGCATGTAAAAAATGGACAGCTTTATTTCAACAATGCAGAGAAGCGCTTGGTTGTCAGCAAGATCGAGACTGTGACATACAAACTGCCTGGAAGTGTGTGTCGATTGCATTACTTAGTGGTCACGATGGAAAACTGCCACGTAATCAACAGGAAATAATGCAAGAATTGTTGAATACCAATAACGAAGTGGAAAGGTCAGGGAAGCCAGCCTCGTACAACTTAGAAACTCTACAAGTCTACTTATCAAGGGTAAGATTCTTATTGTTTGAGTTAGATAAGGGTAATGGTTATAATGATATTAATAAATGATGGTGATAATGGTATGTTTTATAATGATGATGGTTATAATGATATTAGTAAATGATGGTGATAATGGTAGGTATGATAAGGATGATGGTTATTATGATATTAATAAATGATGGTGATAATGGTAGGTATGATAATGATGATGGTTATTATGATATTTATAAATGATGGTGATGATGGTAGGTATGATAAGGATGATGGTTATTATATTAATAAATGATGGTGATAATGGTATGT
>JAOBRB020404306.1:0-19887 GCA_027575285.2 Zoanthus pulchellus | reverse complement strand
GAAATTTTCATTCCCAGCAAACAAAACAGCTTTCACATCAAAATTCAGACCTAGTACTGAGATATAGTGAAGTTTTTAGCATTTTTTCAGTTTCCGGATAGAGCTACAGCCGTTTCTTTGTGCCAATTTTGCCCCAACGTGTTTCCCGCCATTTGCACGACCCAAATGCATTCAAATGCACCCCGAAAAATTTGACAAGGACAGACAGCATTTCCTGCAGTAATCAGAGCCTCCACAGAGTTCTGCCAAAATTTTATGGCTATAGTGTTACTCAGTCGTCAAAACTTCCAAAAAATGCTTTGGCAGCTCAGTGGATTTGCCTCTCTTCGAGCTTCAAAGCCAACTTCTTTTGGCGCCTGTGGAAACCCACCGAGTAGAAATATGCCGTAAAAATCGCTAAAAAGTGTGACACCTCGCTGGTTTCTTTCAGCAAGTAAGCTCAAATGCTACCTTTAAGCTTCATGATGCTATCCAGTAGTGAAGAGAGGCAAAAAAGGCTCGAAATATAGCAAAAATCCACTTTAACGGTGGCTACAGCAGCGACAAGACACTAAAACGACGCTATCGCCTCACAAACTAAAAACAAAATCCCTGGGTACTACACAACGTGGGATGTTTCCATGGCAATGTCTAATATGGATAAGAGAAAGCTAATTGATTGTTTTGATACAAAAAACTCGAAAAACTTTCTGGATGGGAAAGGGTAGAACATTATTGGATGACTGTAATTGATGTTACTGTTAGGGAAATCATCCTTTAGTTTTTGCAACAAAGTATATATTTAAAGATTGTGTTTCCCCCGAAAAAAATTATAATTTCTCATTACAAAGGTATTGGCCATTGACCAGTGTTTGCATCTTTTTGGCTTAATTTCCTTTATACTATTCACCAACTTTGTTCTTTTTTAGAAGCGTGATAACTAAACAATATTTATTTATAATTGTGCATAAATAATGCTAGATAATGGTGTGCTGATTGGCTCTTAATGTTTTTAACTTGCCCAATAGTCAACAGGTGGAGTTGTTTATGTACCACAGAGTGCAATCCCAGTTGTCTATAGCTATGGCACAAATTTTAGCCAGGTAAACTGAAGACAAAGTTTGGGTCTTGTGTATTTTGAGTCTGCCAATTTCTCTTACAGCACCATGTAGTACCTTTGCTGGAAACTCAGTTTACAGATGAAATCAGGGTTAATTATCAATCCCTCTCTACTCATCCGGTAGTGCATTGACTGGAGCCAAGGACTGATATTTATTTATTATTACAGCCAACCGGTCTTTCATGAAGATTAGTGAGACAGAATTAATGTTTGAATAGGTTTGGGTAATCATGAGTACCTGTTTACAATCCAAAACATTTTCTTTTTATACAAAAACTTGTTAAAATTGTTAGAACTTGTTATTTGTGCAGGTTTTGAAAAGCAATTGATGTTTTTATATAATTTAAGAGCAATGTTTTAAGCTGAAATGCTAGTTAGATTATTAGTTTCCTTAGTTTTGAGTTTCCCAGTCACCACTATTATAATTTGGCGATAGTCAGTACTTTCTTTTTTTTCATTTTTCCTTTACTATATTATTATTATTATTTGCCATAAAGTATTTTTGTAGACAAAGTATAGTTTTTAAAGTACTTTACTTATTTTTTTATGTACCAATTTGGACGTTAGTCTTTCGTCAGAGTAAAAGGACAAACGTCCGAAACGTCAGTAAAAATTCTTTCTTTTATAAGGTGTATAATTGACATATTTATTACTAAATTGTTTCTTCAGAAAAACCGACGCAGCTCAAACTAGTTTATCGCTTGTTAATTTTCTCTCATTAAATAGTGCCCGCCTTTCTGCTCATCAATAACTATTTATCTTCCATTGTTAGCCTGTTGCACAAACACCAACCTACATGAGTACTGCTGTGCCCTATCACGCAACTCCTGCTGTCTACTACTACTTCTAGGTTAGTGAAATTTCGGGTACCTTATACTACTGACATGTAACACAGTTTGAACCAACTAAAACACTAAATAAAGCTAGTCCCGACTCTCAACCAACGAAGAAGCTGCTACCTTAATCCTTTTAAAAAGTCCGCCAAACTTTCTTAAATAATTTCCAATAGTTACTTCACTAGTTTAGAATAATCTTATTATTTTTAATTTTTTTTTGTTTTTGCAGTCAGAATCTTCACCAATGCAGCTGATGTTTTGGAGTCCAACTAATTTTAACAGCAATCTGCATGCATAAATTGTATCTTCCATGAATTTTTTTTAAAAGTATGATTTACTGAGATGTGTGAGAAGAAATATGATAGGTTTTCATTTTTATTTTCGACCATAACATAACATCTTACAAAGAATTATCGTAGTTTTCTTTTTAAATAGTCCATTTTGTTCGTTTTTAATCTTTGATAATCATTTTTGTATGAAATAAACATGAAATAAATTTTTAAATGAAGAACTTTAAAATTAACGTGTGCTAATTTATGCTATAACAAATCTTTCAGTACACACAATGAATACTGAAAATATTGATTTACTACCCAATATGTTTTGTCCACTCTCCCCTCAAAGTTTTGCTTATGTAATCTGATATAACGATCTTCGATATAGCGATTGCCCAAAGATAACGTTGAAAATTCCATATAGCGACAAAAAGAAATGTATGGGACAAAAGCGCGTTGATAAAACGATTCTCGATATTACGTTAATCCCGATGTAACGATGTTAATCTGGCGAACGAACATTGTTCCCAATGAGGCCCGCTTCAAACGGTCGAACTTTTGCCTTGTCGAATTCAGTTCAACTCTATCATTTAAAATTAGACGCGGCAAACCTACGATAGAACTTTAGAAGTTCAACGTTTGAAGTATTGTGTCGGACTTGCGACAGAGGTTGTCGCATATGCGGCAAAAAAGCAACACTGATTTAAAGGGTTGCATTAATGCCATGTTGAATGCAGTGCATAAATTATTAGTCCATGATAATCTATTTTGTGGGTAAGTGAGCATGCTAGCTAGCTAAATCCTTTCGAGCCAAGTGCGTGGCCCATGGTGCCGGCGCTTATCTCCGGTTTCTGTAGTGTTAAGCGGATGAGAGTTTTAACTCCCCCTGGACGGGACACTAATCCATCGCAGGTTAGCTCCCAGCAGACGCTGGTACTCATTTACCTACTCCGGGAGGATGGAAAGCTGAGTTGGCTTAGGCGGAAAAGAAGGCCACACAAAGATCATGAGCATGCGCACGCCAGGAAAAGCAAGAAAAATGGCTGCTCGAAAGTCACAGCTTTGTCGTTAAAAGCTCAAGTTTCGAGGATGAATTTTGTTCACCTCGAGAACAGACAAATGTTGGTGAAGAGTTTTTTTGACAACTTGAGAGAAGAGGCAGAAAACGATCGAACAAGATACTGAGACAGACACGTCGAGTATCGGTATAAAACGGCAAAAGCCTGCGGAAGGAAAAGATACTGGCATTTTGCTGACATGGTAAACGTGAAATGCTCGCTCAGACGAGTACTTTAAGAAGAAACCCCTTTTTACAAATAGCCATGTCAAAGAACAAGAATGGTGAAGAGAAGCAAAACCCCCAATAATATCTATATTACTATCTTTTTTTTCCTTTTTTCGTTATTAAGAAACAAAATCTGACGCAAAAGTGCTCTTTTCTTCGTGTAACTATGGTCATCCTTTGAATCAAAATCCTTTCCTCGAACCTGTCCACCATATTGACCAGAAATTTACACATTAATAGGGGAAAGTGCGATTATTTTTTTCCCTTTGAATGGGCACTCGCAGTTCTGTTCAACTTCTGTCGTTCTCAATCGCATTAAATTCGACATGTCAGAAATGCGACCGTTTGAAGCAGGCCTTAATAACAATGTTATTAGTTCTTATTAAATTTTCAATCTCAAATAATTGCGTTTCAAGCGTTCTGATTGGTTCGTTCAATGTAGGTTATTAGCTCGTATACCGAAAAAAAGTTACAAATTTACTTGAAATGTGAAAGGGAAAGTACTTGTGAACAAGTTTACCTTCGAAATAACGATATTTTCGGTTATTTTAAGGCCATTTAGTATAATATCAAACAAGTGAATATTTTTCGCGCGCGCTGATTGGCTAACTTGGAGGTTATTAGCCAAGACTATTCACCTCCGAGCTGTGTAAAATCAAAACAAAATGGCTTCCCGTTTCCGCTTTGGTTCCGAAGGGGAAATGTTTTTAATGAACTAGAAAATTTTACCAAGAAACACAAAACTGGTAACAGTGTTTAATGGTATACTGTTTTTAAACTTTTAAGGAGAAAAATTAAAATACAATGGCTTGTTTACTCTTAACGCTCTTTCGGAGAGACTGCTTTCACAGAAGCAAACAAAAACCCTCGACAACTTTTTGAAATTCTCTGCAAAAGAGGCAACAAATGAGCTAATTTATGGTACATCCATTCAACATTAGAATTTTTGGATGAAAACAACAGAAAATTTTAACAGTCACAAAAGAACAGTAAGTAACTTGTACCCGGCTTGAATCCAGGTGCCTCACTTCACGGCTTTGCACTTTCTGTAAATCTTTGCTAAGACAGCAAAGCTGGAGTTTTTCTTTGAATATTGTATCAGATCCCAAAAACACGAGCTCAAAAAAACAATTTGTTAGAGAAAATCATCGAACTTTTTTGTTTCATTTGACATTTCACTGCATCGACTTCAAAAAATCACATGGCTTTCGTATCATGAGACTTTGTCATCGCGTATGCATCGCACGACGCGACGTTTTTTTTCCGAACCCAGTTGTTAATATGCTGTTTAGCCATTATCACAAAAAGAGGTAGTCTTAAATCCACTGGTTATTCAGATATCCACCACTATTCACTTCCACTTCGGTGAATAAATGTTAAACATTGTTGTATCGAGAGCTTCGATGTAACGAAACCTTGATTTTATGATGTAGTTGTACTGCTCCCTTGGCGTATCGATATATCGGGTTACCACTGTACTGGGTTGCCAGTGGCAAACTAGCAATCAATATGGGTCTATTCTCCCACAGTAAGCCTACTTCATTTTGAGCTTTAAAAAAAATTAAAAGTGTCAAACTTTCAGTTGCTGTAGCACAAAATGAAATCAAAATTTGTCATGAGTTAAAACATAATGTGTTAAAGCTACGAACATCAAAGAACTGACTCGAAATTTTTCATGGATATATTGTAGAAGACGCCTCCCCTGACGTTGTTTTGGGGTGGGGCGTCTACTACAACTCAGGTACAACTAGGATAATTAAGTCAAAATGAGTGGAAATGACAAACAGTATATTAAAAAAGTTAAATACATATTTAAAACATCAGTCAAAAACAGCAAAAACAAAATCAAGCGATCAATTTGTTAAAAGATAACTTTTACTGGAATACGCTACTAAAATGACAATTCTGAAGCGATAATTTCCGATTGAAAGTTTGAATCGAAAAGGCGAAAAGCTTAAAAACAATTTCGGATTGAAAGATTGTATCAGAAGCTTAACGGAGTGAATGTTCACATCGAAAGCTTAACCACAAATTCGGATAGAAAGTTAAAATCAAAAGCTTAACCATGCACAAATTCGGATTGAAAAATCCACCAATCAAAATAATTTCACATTTCCAAACTTCCAATCACCAGCGTTCATGTTATAAAAATGAATATTCATGCGTATAATAATATTCATCGCACTCAACCATGGAGTGTAAAAAGAATGGCAACTTACAACTATTCGGTCATTATTTGTTGCAGAGTGACTTGTTCCAGTTTCTTGTTTTGAGTCCATCTTAGCAGACATAGCAGATCAGTACCCGTTCTAGAGATTTAGATCAATGGTGTTTACTCCTAAAACCGCTGCTTTAGGAGCGACCAAATATGGGAAAATAATTGACCAATACTTCGTTCTTTATTGTTGGTTTATATTGTTTTTGCTGTTTTTGATCGATGTTTTAAATTTTCTTCGTCCTTTTACTGGCCAGTTATATATGGTATATGGATAGGTAAGGTTATTCGTTTGTTATAATTAACATTTTATATTTCGCGCGCCCTGATTGGCTGAAGCAGCGTACTTTATCAGAGTACAGATGTACGGTGTACCTTATAGGAGTACAGATGTACGCTGCTTACGCCACCTCTGTTTGCTTTCTATTTGCTTGAAAAAAGTTTGTTTTGAAAACTGCGCGAATTCGAGGATATTAATCGATTTCTTAATCATAAAACAAATAAAGAAGCCTCGCCTGTGATCTATTCTGTTGTAAAGAACTTAGGAAGCGGATAGAGCACTCAACAAGTAGGGAAAACACTCGACTACGTCTCGTGTTTCCCCTACACTTCTTTCGTGCTCTATCCGATTCCTGCGTGCTTTACTTTTCTTTATTTGTTAACTAACAAACAAGCTTCAAAGCTTTATTTATTTTTTTAGAAAAGTGAATCATTTGGTATTTCGGCTTTGTATCAGTCATTATTAGTTATTCATATATTAACTAGAGAACTTTGTAACAATGAATAAAATATAGCAAGTGAGAAGATTTAGTGCTAGGTTTAGAAACGATCGAAATGAAGACTAAAGTATTCGGCTGAGTAACTTTCTCAAAATCTAAACTAAAACCTCTGTTTGGATGTTTGTATATTCATTAAAACGCTGCCAGTAACTCGGTCCAAAATTCAACAATGTTTCACCTTTGGCTTTCGTTGCAAACAATAAAGCGTTGATTTGAATGTTGTTTGCCTGGAATGCATTCACAGTTCGGCTCGAATGAATTATTTATAGCTAGTCTTTTTTCATGGTTTTTAAAGCTCTGTTTCTTTTTTTAATTTCTCGGTTATTCAAACGCTATTTTTATTGTGAATATTGGCTTCGCTGTTTTAAACTGTTTTACACTCATCCGCCGGATTAAATCAATAAATGCCTACAAAACAACTACAAGCAAGATTAAACTTTGTGTTTACGGATTTCAAACGTTAACAATTTGGAATGTGGACAGCGAAACGGCAAAGTGTTTGCACTTATTTGAAATATTCACGTTGGTAACACAAGAATGGTTGAAGGGTCATGAGAGAACAATTGAGATGAATTAGAAAGAGTTGAGAAATTTGGCAAAACTCTGCAAAAATATATATCCACTTGTCACTGCACTATTGGTTGGCATGTTTTATGTTCTAGTTTAAGAACCTTTGTCTGGTGTGAATGGAATTGATATTCAAATAGAAACCCGTTGACTTAGCAGTACATCTGGCAGGTTGCTATGTCATTTTTGCATAAATCAAGAGTGAGTCAAAAAGAAGAACCTGTTTAAACGCTACAGGCAACGGATTGAAAGATTTAAGGTACCGTAACATGTTTCCTTCTCTATGAGTTTATGATTTTTTTGTAACAACTTTTTGTTTGTTTATATAATTGACAAACGAGTTTTTGATAATTTTTTTTAGCAAGGCAAAGAAAAGGTTTCCGTAAAAGCATGAATGTGTTATGGGCAATAATTTGGTTTATAGTTTTGTGGTTCATTGGTTGGCCAGTTGGTTTTTTCTGCGCCGGATGGTACGTGTGTTTATCGCCATTTGAAGCCTGCATTGATGCTATCAAAAGTGTTACCGAGTTGTTGATGAGAGGAGTAAAGTTACCACTGGAAGTCGCCAAGCATATGGTAGAAGGAAAGACTAGTTGGTAATCTGTTTCAAACGGAGGCAAAGCCCGGCACATTTTGGCCTTGTTTGTAGAGGTTTTTTTAAACATTGTTTTGAATTACATTTTTTGGAGCTGCCAAGAGGGAATTCCCAGATCCCAACAACAAATCACGAAAAAAAATATTCGACTGTCATTCTTGAACTGCGAAGTTGATACTCATTCGGGTTATTGTTATTGTTCATTAATCTTGCTATGCCACATGGGACAACATTTCATCTCGCGTTCTGGTAGTAATTACTAAGGAGTAACGGATCTTATGCCAAACATTAAACGCACTTTTTGGGCTTTTTAAAGATATGGGAACTTTGTTTATTTTTACAAGTGTACGTGTATTTTACCTCTACTGTTTGTACGTCTTATCTGTTTCATTCGTTTTGAATTACTAAAAACTTCACTGCAGAATAAAACATTTTAAATTCCAACATTACAGCAGGAGCTCCTAATTTGTTAGCAGAATCTCCCGGACCGTCTATTTCTAATTAAGCGATTTTCAAGATTGTTTGATCTCCAAGAATGACAACCAATCCATTAACCTAGATTTGACAACTATTATAATTGTTTAGGAACGTCAAGTGAATTTTCAAAACTAATAAAAATATATAATACTGTGACTTGTTAGTATGCTTCAATTGCTTGGTTTTATTTAACTTTTCTAGAATGCATGGCAAAATCCACGTAGAAGCTAGAGTGAATCTGGGTAGAATACTCTCATGAATATATATCAGCATTTCTAGGAATGCCTATTTATATCAGAATTTTAAGCCAACAGAAAATGGCGTGGGAAATTAGAAGAAGAATGGAGATACGATCCATTACTACAAGACAAGACAAACTTTATTAGCACTCTATATTATGTACAGTATAAAATACTAAAAAAAAAATCAATAATTAGAGATTGATGAACTAATCCAGGTAAGTGGCCAGGCCAGGCAGTGTAACTATACTATTTGTAGGGTCCATCAGCACAACCGACAAGATGTGACAAAAAATGAAAAATAAAACAAACATGAAAACGACACAAGAATGTGTAAGGGAAGAGGAAATATAATAGATTGCATTATAGATATTTCAAAAATAAACCACGTTACGTCAAAGCCCGACTATTTATACAAACAGTGTTCTATTTATAATAGTGTATTGTGAATAACAAATCATATCTTGGTGTTACAAGGAAGAAAAGTTTGCTGTTACATATAGTGAAGTAAATTATTTTTTATTGGAATATTGGTTTCGGACCGGGCTGGGTCCTTATCTTTTGGCCGATTGAAATATCAGGGACGTGCAACTTCTACTTTTAAAAAGACTGATATCGAAGAGCTTCAAAGGTAATATATCTGTTTATTACATAGATATAAGGGTTGTAATCTAAAATACACCAATCGTTGATTTCTTATGAGCTACATCCGGGATACGAGTGACAATTTTTCCCTATTCTCGTGCAGTAGTAAAGATATCGCTGATATTATTCTTTTCTTTTTTGTCAAGTTACACGCTGGCCTTAACATATAAGTTTATATTCTCGAAGAAAAAAGATTTCATGAGTGAGCACAGTGAACAAGTAAAATCTTTTTTCCACTTGAAGTTGAAGGTAAATTTTAGATGTTCACGTTACTGTGTAATATCCTTTCTGTATGGCTTTGCCTTTTAGGATTAGAGGGCAGTTGCAATACATATAATTAGTAACGTTTTTTTTTTCAAACATGCAAGCTTATACCCTTGACAAACTCTGAGCCTCGGCCGTCAATATTGAAATATTCGTAACATTTGCACATAAAGCATTATTCTTTTAAAAAGATTGTAACAAAAACCGGCCAATAATTTCTTCTTTTCTGAATTGGTAGTTGACTAAAACAAGAAATATTTTCTTCTGCTGCTCCTTGATGCAAAAATCATTTCAAAAGGCCATCACCCAAAACTATATGTTGGTTTGAAGAAGAAAGGTATACATACTTTTTTATAGGAATATCTATGAAAATGTTTCAGTACGTTGAGTTGAGACGCTGAAAAACATGTTAGCAACTCAATATAAAACACGAGAACGCTCACGAATTTTCACATTTCTCTAGAATGTTAGACGCAACGTTTTGCAATGCCTTGATTGTTTCTATTGTTTTAAATTTGAGCTGCTAGAAGTAAGAACAATATTTATTGTTACTGACAACAGTTTGAGGCTGAAATCACCAATTCCAAAAAGTAGGAGTAATATGGGCCTCGGAAAAATCTATCCGCTCTCAGTTCAGTTCAGTTTATTTTTGCCACACTAATAACAATTATAAATAGATAAAATGCATAAATGGGAAATAAAAAAAAGGACTGGCGAGAAGGATCATACTGAAAAACCACAAAGCCTGAGCAACATGGTCCTCCTCGTTACAAGCAGTGATAATTAAAGTTGTCTCAACGCTGGCCTTTACATCCATCAAAAAGCCGAGTTTCGGCAGTTACAAACCTTGAATAAGACTTTGAATTAAGCCAGTTTTTAACTCTATATGCTTCATAAATAGTGTTGTACTTAAGATTAAACAACTTATTTGACATTCCATACAATTAGTCACTTAGCAGAAGTTGGGTTTTCATAAATCAGTCAATAAAAAAAGCAATTAAATTGAAGCAAGAATAAAACAGCGTTGCAGTACTGAGTCAAGGAGGTTTTCTTTTTTTAAAAAAGTAAAATTGGGGGATTTTTTCCCGCACCTAGCTATTACGGACTCCCGCTATTACGGGCACAGACTTACAGTCCCGAGGGTGTTCGCAATATCGAGAATTGACTGTATACCTGCTGTACATGAAGATTCACACAAGTTAGTCAAGTTTTTTAAATGTACATCAAAATTCGCACAGATAAATCAAGTATTACAAACATACATCGAGATCCGTGCAAATAAATCAAGTCGCTGATATAAATCAAGTTTCATGTCGACATTCAGAAAAATGACGCATTTGTTGCCTAAACTTTTTTCTAGCGAATTTAAGAGGGTTTTCTACGACGCAAGTGAGGAGACTGATTGGAATAGAGCGGAAGGACTTGTACGCCTACGAAAAACGTTTTGGTCTGAATTGGAGAAAGCGGTTCCCAGATAAGATCAGGAGAAAGAGAACGCACATACACCTGCCAAACATAAGTTTTCACTCACCATTAATGAATTCCTTAGCTGCCAACAATACTGACAAACCGCACAAGAATATCACATACCCGGATGTAGGCTTCGTTTTTGCGTTCATTCGAATACAATAGCAATGACGTCATGGGTTATCTTCTCTTACTTTTCACTCGAAATTTTTTTCCCGGGCTGCACTCAAAACTATCGCAGACCGGGTATGTAATGCTGCCGCCTCGGCAACAAAATTGAGTGTACCAAGTGGTTTTTAACTTGAAGAGGAAAACTTTTGCTGCTGGGATATTTTGTTATTATATTTGTTTTTTTTGCATTCAGCCATTTTTCTTCCTTGTGGATCTTTAGTTTGACAAAGAAACAGATGTTACTGTAGCACGGAACAGTTCAATGAAGAGTTCTCCGACGAATCCGAGAAATCAAGCAGTTCCTTTGATGCTTGCGTGGACTGTCTTGAAGACGACTTGCTTCTGGAAGCGCCCGATGAGATTCTTTGTATCGAGCACACTACATATAGCCCTCGGGAACAGAGATTCCAATAACAGCGCATTTCGATTCTTCTTTGTATGGAAGTGGTGCTGCAATAACACCATGGTAACGTTGACATTCAAACTACAGTGTTAAAGATCGTTACTTCCCAATTCAGTTATGTTTTTCGTCGCATCCGGGCGTGATGGCAGTCATTACTTCCAAGACAGTATCAGTGCCTCCAGCAGGCCACAGCTTCACTTGCTCAAGTTGTACAGGTTCATACAAACCTGCCATATGATCAAGATAACATAACATGTCAAATATTCAACACTCTCACACGTGGAAAAGTAAGTCAATCGACGTGACAACAAAACTGCTACTGTTCACGGATTGAAGGATCCCATTTAGCAAGAATAGGACCACATATTCCACATGACACGTGAGCCTGACTCTCCTCGTCCTGCCAAGAAACAACCTTTACCTTGTAGAAAATTTGATGATTGTAAGTTTAAATCCTGGTAACGGTACGATAAAAACAGAATGCTTCACTTGCCAGCCATAATCGAAGCAGTTAATGGACGAACTCCAGGCCCTTAATGGAACAGAAATGTTAAATAGTAATAAATAGGTGCCATTCAACTAAATGCGCATTAATTTCTTTTGTTT
Source organism: Zoanthus pulchellus (assembly GCA_027575285.2). Classification (NCBI taxonomy): domain Eukaryota; kingdom Metazoa; phylum Cnidaria; class Anthozoa; order Zoantharia; family Zoanthidae; genus Zoanthus; species Zoanthus pulchellus. The sequence goes on along the minus strand of JAOBRB020404306.1, from coordinate 7,964 downwards.
TCGATTACCGTTTGGCATTTGAAAAGTGTTCAACGTTTACGGATGGTAAGATGGCAATACGCGGTTGTGTTTTAACAAAAACAAAGCAATGAAATTGTTGATTTTTTTGGTAAAAACAGAATATTGCTTTTATCTGGTGCATCACCTCAGGGATGGCGGTGTATTTTAAAAAGGTCCTGCTCGCCCTTTTGGATGTTTCCGTTTGTAAGGATAATGTCATTGATCAGCAACAAGGGTTTGTAACTATCGTAACTTTTGGTCTCTTTTTATTATGGCAGCCATAAACGTTTAACCTCTACTGTAAAAAAGTAACATGAACCGCTTCCAAACTCAATTGACACCGTATTTATTTATTACTTATACTGTCGGCATAAAAGATGATATACCTTTAACTTTAGAATTGGGAATTGAGTTAGGAAACGATTTGGGAACCGAGTTGGAACTTCGAAAATTTCCGGTTCATTACTGCTGACTGGCACTTAACTGGAAAGTTTAATCGTTGGCCCACATTGTTCCCAACTCAATTTCTAACTCGAAAGTTTGTTGATCTCGGTAGAAAAAGTAAAATAGTTTGTTGTACCATACCACATGTGACTTTCAATGAAACCCTTATAAACGGTTAAAGAAGGGGGAAATCGTTTTAAAACGGACACTTGTTGAATGTACTTATCAAACCCATATGCTTGGATTATTTAATCAGTGAGGTACTTATATTTGTTAACAAGAGAATGAAAGGAAATAGCTAAAAGTGCATATCCATGTCCACGGGAAATGGTCAGAGCCTTGCTCTCTCTCAAATATCATCAGTTAAAGGGGAGAGTGTGTGTGTGTGTGGGGGGGGGGGGTGCCAAGGCCTCGCGCATTGGTCTGGAAATTTGATTATATATAAAAACGCACAAACCAAAAATGAAAACAGAATCATGTATAAACTGACTGCCATATTTGTTTGTAAGCACAAACTAAAACAACTGTCAGTAATATAGTGTACTGAAAAATATAACCATAACAGTTTTACTTTGATCAGTAAAAGCACAAAAAAACTAGAACTAAATGTCTTTGCCAACGGTCGGTACTTTTCTTTCTTTGAGTTTGAGAACTCTTCGCAATGACTACATAATGCACCTAAAAAAGAAAATTAACTCGAAATCTCAACTTCAACAATAGTCAACATCTGAAAACTAAGATAACATAAAATCCGGGAAAACATGTATGATCTATCTGTATTCACCTTCGTCGCTTTTAATTCTTGGTTCACACTAGTTAGTGACGGAAGCAGAAGCGAAGATGGAAGAAGCCTTACGTACTAGTGAGTAGTGTGAACCATAAAAATTGAGACGGAAGCACAAGTGGAAGCTCGAGCGAAGCGGATCGTTCCTTTTTCTTCCGTCGCGTCTCCTAGATCCTGCTTCTGTCGAGCTTCCGTCGCAAACTTCCAAGTGTGAACCATTAATGACGGAAGCGCAAGCGAAAACGGAGGGATAAGCCAATGAAAATGCTCTTTTCCAGTCCCTTAGCAGAAACTCCTGCAAAACATGTCGGCAGTGGAGTTCCACGAAAGATTGTCCAAAGCAGAAAGAAAATTTCCTGTTTTGTATGATAAAGCTCGTACTCACGATCGTTTGCCTTTGTCTAAAACTAATTCCGATATTCCACCAATATTTTTCTATCGGCGAATCTCTCTAGTCCAAATTGTCCTTCTTCGCCTCAAACTCAATTAGGTTAGCTTGCGGCTTCTGCGACGAAGGCGAAGCAAAACGAAAAAAAACAAGAGCAAAATTGTATCTTCATCCTTAGCCATTTTGAATATATAAGTTTAAAAGGGTTCCGTCTCCGCTTTCGTCGTGTTGGTTCAAACTTACCAGTAATTGCAGTAGCTTCCGTCTCCGCTTCTGCTTCCGTCGCTAATGTGAACCAAGCTTAATTGCCAACCAAGGACGACAGGAACGCGACCCTAACACTGGTCACTTGCAAATAAGCTTCAATTTTCTCATTTCAGATTCCTAGCAGTTGCATGTACATTACTATTTCAAAGGTTTAAAACGGTGTTACATTTTCTCTTGCTAATCGCTAGCTTACTGACGTCCGGCATGGCGAAATGGCCCATTCAAACCGTTTTTCGGACTATATCAGAAAAATGCAGCCATGCAGCGAAAAACAGACCATGCATTGAAATAAAAATATGAATTTTTTTACAAAAAGAGGTAATGATACCTTAAATAAATAGATTATGCACAAAGTTTTCAAAACTTGATTTTGCGTCTAATGCACGTATCAATGTAAAGCTCTGGATGGTGCAGACATAGGGCGGGCATTTGACACAATTTTCAGTCCCCTGGGCTGGGCATTTGACTATACTGGCCTTCCCAGGGGAAGGGCAGTTTGATCATTGTCAAGCCCGGGAGCGGGCAGTTGAATTCGAGCCTGGGAATGAATTGACCATGTCATTGCAAGAATACTGAAACGAGGCTCGTCATCAACTCTTGATCGTTCGAACGTCGCATCCGGTTTCTGTACCGAATTTCGGTTAGTGGTAAATATCTGTCATCAATCAGTGTTATTGTTGTCCATCCTTTTTCTATCTTAATCTCGAAATATATATTTGCATACAATGATTTATAACACCCAAGTTTCATTTTCAGAATCTTTGGTAAATGCCTTGTTACCCGGGCCGGGGGAGGGAAAATTTGATATATTTTGTGTTTCCGGGGTGGGGACTTAATTTAACGAACGACCCATGGGTGTTTTACAAAAAGTTCGGGTTACAAACACAAATCCCCATATTTGCCCGCACTTCATTCCCCTCCCCCCTCCTCCCGGGCTTTATATTGATAGGTGTATAAGTGTCGCTTAATTTTCCCTTTTTTCGGACCCAGTTTCTCTAGCCTTGATACTTCCCCTTTAAATAAAGTTGTTAGGACCCTTTTAATTACTAGAAATTTCAAGTAGAAAAACAGTGGCATAATTAAGTGATTTGAAATAAACACTAACAATTGCTCTTTTTTATAATTAGAATTGTTTTAATACTCAAAATTTGCAACTGTAATATTTAAAAAGGTTTAGTGATCACAAGTATAAATAACTGTGAAACGTGACGCGGGTTTCCATGTAACAAAGCTGCATGACTCATCTTGCACTAAATACGTTGCTAAAACGACGATCACCTTACTGAATGCCTCCACCAAAAATTGCATTAGAATTTGATATCGTAAAATTTTTCAACTACCTTGTTTTTGTTGCAAACCTGATAAACCAATTGCGATCCAGCAAGTATAAAACCACTTCACCGGAGTTTGCACTACAAAATGAGGTCAGCCAAACAGTCTTTGCATGTGGTTATAACTTTACTTAATGTTCACAAAACATCGCTCGCCAGCCAGCCACAGTCCAAAAATCAACAGTAAAACTGGCTTTAAACTCGTGACTAAAGGCAGCCCAGCACGAATAGCATTACATAAATTATCCATATGTAAAATAAGTAGATAATCCGTCCGCTATATTTGGTGTTAATCAATGTCGTAAGTTGTTTACGCGTTCGCGAAGAACCTCTGTTATTGTAAATTTCCATGAAGCATAACAAAGATACAGGAAATTAAATTGCTACTTAGGGATTTGTTATGTCGTGTTTCACTAAAAAACATTTCATTAAAATATTTAGCTGAACAGACAATTTTTGAAACAATTAGCACTTTTATCTCTCCATTTGCATTTGTGGTACCCTTGATGCCTTAAAAAATCCTGGCTACGCGTTGAGCACCAACCAGGTCCGCCCGATTGGCATAACAGTTTCTATTTCTTTTAAAAAATACAATTGGTCAATACTCACGTCGCTAAAACAAAAGAAAGACGACTTGTTTTGAATATGAATTCAAAGGAAAATCCATTGAATTTTATAACAAAGGCAACACGTGGTATGACACCATATTGTTTGTGCTGCATGTAGAGTTACTTCAAAATTTATTCTTTTCATTGCCACATAGCACTAATGCATGCAAACTGGATCGAGCAGTGGAGTTTAGTCAAGAACTTTTGCGGCAAATGATTTTTTAATGTTCGAACCTAAAAAGTTACAATTTTGAATGATGTCGATTAGAAATTCCTAAATTTTGAACGTTTTTATACATGGAGTTAGTTTTAAAGGCAAATTGAACCAAGCTCGATTTTCTTTCCGTCAGATCTTTCGTGAATAATACAACTTACTAAAACCTAGCTCTGTTATTCGCTGTTCATGTTAAACGAAAAACTCGTTTATATCCATATATTGACCGAATTCTCAAACTTCCCTTCTTGCAGTTCTTTATACAAACACACACGTAAATAAATGGCAGATTTAAAGTTCAAGTTGTGTATAATTAGCTCGTTCACCATCCTGCTTTGCCTTCCACCATGTGCTTGGCAACCTCAAGAGGCAACATTACTCCTTTCATCAGAAACTCGGTCAGAGTTTTCATAGCATCGATACAAGCTTCAAAGGGCGAGAGACACACGTACCATCCTGCCGCAAAGAAGCCGATAGGCCAGGCCAGGAACCACAGCACGAGAAACCATATTATAGCCCACAAGATGTTCATGACGGGAATGGGTATAGTCTATAGATCTGTGAAAGGAACCAACAAGAAAATTAAAATTCGTGGTGAAGAGGATCTAAAATATTTATAAAAGTTTTTAGTAAATGGATTCCTGTGAGTAACAACAAGTAATTCATTTTCATTATTGATGGTGCAGCAAAGGCAATCGTACATTAAGACGTCCAAAGTAAGCTTGTTCATTAACCATCTCCTGTTCTAAACCCGTTATATATCAAACCTATCCAGCTTCTATCAGTAATACTTTTATGGTGCATGTACATACTGTTTTCACACAGCTTTTCTTCGAACCATTTCATTTTATATTTTTTTGACTTTTTTTAAAATACAATGCGAGAAATATGGAAAAAGCATTTAAAAAGGGAATTATAAATTAGAAAAATAAATGTCCTGTTAAATTAAACTACTGTGGTATAGAATATATTTCTCTTTTAGTGAAATAAACTCTAAAAAACTGTCCTCTGGCAAAACTATACTATACTGCATTATTTATTATCTGACAGCTAGTTCATATGACTCGTATGCAAGACAGAGTGAAGAAAGACTTCGGGTTTTAGTCTTGAGTAACGGCTCGTTGGTTCCAGTAAAACAAAAATCTACCACGAAGAAACGTTCACTGTAGCTTGTAAAGCATTTGAATTTGTTGATTAATGACTGCAGTTTTAGAAAAGTTAAGCCTAATAGACTGCAAACTAGAAAAAAAATCATTAAAAACGGTTATTTTTGACATAAGAAATCGCAACATTGAAGAAACTTCGCTAAAATTAGAGTTCAGCGAAAACAGAGTCGCTACTCAGAGCCCAAACCAACAACTGAACTTTTCCAACAAAACTGGTTAGGCGCAAAAAAGTTTCAATCTTACTCAATTCAAATCAAGAGTATTCTAAATATACTCTTAAATGTTGCAAGGAGTCTTCGTTCAAATTTGCAATCTCGGCGGAAATTTTGCGAAATGAAAACACTATTCGAGTGTTCAGATAATTGGCCAAACAAAAATCTTAACCGCTCTTCATGGTATTATTAGTTGTCAACATCACAGTGCAATTTTTACCTCACACATGAAAACTTAGATGAGATAATCACGAAATCAGTTAAAACAATTTGGAATAAAAATTGAATTGATACATAGTTTGAAGGGCGTATTGACCATGGCATAATGTTATTGTTTACGTTTCTAGTACGAGATTTTTTTTCCAAACATTTCCGATAGCTTGCCGACAAAACATTTTCATACGTACCAAACACTCCTGAATGGCTACGTTAGTCGCTGGTTGAGATGAAATGATCGAATCTTTCACAGAAATCCTCGGACAAACAGTGTGTTGAAAGGTGTGAACTCACAGAAACCTTTAATTTCAAATACATATTATTCAGGCACACCTATTCAAACGCAGCAATTATTCAAATACAATTTACTAAGTCAATATGCTAATTTATTTTGTTTCGATAATTTTTTCCCTTCATTTCATATGTGAACAGTCACTTTCTACATAGAGTAAAAACTTTTACCTTTGCGCGGGTAAGGAATTCAGAGATACCAAAGCCAAATTCAGAATGAAAAACCAAACTTTATTCGCTTGTTGCATTTAACTACCTAGAATGTTTAGGCGATTAATATATTTAATAACTATCAGTTCTATTTTATGTTTTAATAAAGAAAACCTTTTGTCCGCTAATACGTTTCCGGAATGCCTCGAGGCGTGTTACATTTGGTACCCAGACCCAGTACATATGGTGCAAATCGCCAAGTCAGTCAAAAGTGGCGTTACGTTACGGTCTCAAAAAGCGATTTTACAGACAAGTCGTTTCCCAATGTATACTTGCTTCTTTTAATAATGGCTTAACTTTCAAAGTTCATCAAAAACTTTCACCAAATGGCTTCGAATTCTAAAAAATTTTAAATACCAAAGTAATGTTAACTATACTAAGTCCAAGCAATTAAAAGCCACTTTTTGGTATTTAATCTTTTTCCGTTAAATAACAGTTTTTTCTTCCACTCTATTCCCTTTGTCTTTGATTCCCATCTGGAGCTCAGAGATTTTTTCCCGAGTTCCTTGTCTTGGCATGCCTTCCTTAATGTATCAGAAACCATTCTATTTTGATTTTTGATTATATGTTTTTTAAGTTATTATATGTAAAACCTTTTTAAATATTGATATCGTTCAATAATTATGATGTATGTCGATAATGGCATAATGATTGCGATTTAAATATTGAATGAAAAATAGAAGCGTGAAGCGCCAATAATCGGCTTCCACCGGAGGCAATAGGGCATAGTACCTGTATCTTAGAGGTCAAGTGTTTGAGACCCGTTGAAGCTTGAAAAGTGTTTTCGTTAAGATTCTCTTTCTAAAATGCTTCGATTGCCGTCCTCAACGATTATTCACAACGGCAATGTTTAGTGTCACCAAGTGAAGCAAACTCGGTCTAAGTATTGATAAATGGCGCAGAGTGTTTATCTGTTATTGACATATCATATATATTCGATTCCCACTCACGGCATATATTGTTTTTTCATTAAAAAAAAAGGAGCAGTTAGTAGTTTGCTGTCGCTATTTGTATATTCATCCATAAACCATTTTTGTAGCAAAGCGTTGTGTATCCCTTGGATCCTATTAGCTAGAGACTACATCGTTGAAATGCCAGCCTCTTTAGTTCATAAACATTATTTGTTATTAGCTGGTAGCCTGTGAATCATTCTCGAATGATCCGATGTTTGTCCTGTTGTAATTACTGAATGTAAAAACGCCGGGGAACCCATGACTAATTGCTAAACCTCATATATAGATTGCTCTGTTGCCTGCAGAGTTGTCGTGATGGGGCAGTTGTTAGCACACCTAACTAGTAACCAGGGGACGCGGGTTCGATTTCCACTCACGGCATATGTTGTTTTTTCATTCAAAAAAAGGAGCAGTTAGTAGTTCGTTGTCGATATTTGTATATTCATCCATAAACCTTTTGTGTAGCAAAGCGTTGTGTATCCCTTGGATCCTACTAGCTAGTGACTATATCGTTGGAATGCCAGCCTCTTTGTTCGAGGCGTTTTAAAGTGCTCGATACAATAACGTAGAGCAAAACATAACTATAAAAAAGGATGAAAAAACAACAACTACAGTTTCATCTCGACAAGCCTGTTTGGTGAGACGTGACGGTCAGTCAACTCGCCCACGCCAACTCGCCCACGGCTCAACTCGCCCACGCCAACTCGCCCATGCCAACTCGCCCACGACTCAAGTTGCCCAAAGGTTAACTAATTTTATCTATTAAGGCCCGGCCAAACGAGAAAAAAATGTTGCGCCACGCAACAAGTCGCAACATTGTTGGGTCACCTAACATTTTCTCGTTTGGCCACCCTGTTGCGAGATGTTGCGTGGTGTTGGC
>JAOBRB020404195.1:0-10165 GCA_027575285.2 Zoanthus pulchellus | reverse complement strand
CCCTCGAAGTCAGATTGAGATCGACAAATCTCAGCCCACATGCCGAGCCCAGGAATCGAACCCGGGTCGTAGAGATGGGAGACATGACTGATGATCACTATGTCAACCTGACTCCCTTAAAGCAAGGTTTCTTTGTAGATGTTTTTCTCATACTCACATATTTTCAAAGCAGTTTGCAGAATGACACCAAGTTAAGATATAAAACCTAAAGCTATTTGATTTTTAGTAACAGTTCCAACTATAGTTGCAATGGTCGTTAAAAATATGGATGTAAGAGACAAAATATCGGGAATGTCAATTGTGGTCGCTTGCAAGATTTTTGATAGTATATTAATTTTTCTCTGTTAAATTGCAGCTAACTCGTTGAGTGAATCCTATATTGGTTTACCTTCTATTTCATCCATATTATAATATTACTTGTTTTATTCCATATTCATACAAATTACTTTGGTTTTTAAATGTAGATGGTCTTCCAGTTGTATAAAATCCAAAGTTTCGAGCATTTACTACAACATTATTACTATTTGCAACAAATGTTAATACACTGCCCCGAAATAAGTATAAATGAATAACTTTGCGTTTGGCAAGCCATCTCATTAGCAAGATACTTGATATATAGAAGTGTCTTCTCTTGGTATTGAAACTGATTTAAAATGTGTACCAAACTGTATAATCAATATAGCATATGTCCACTCTGTTAACAGGAATTAAATTATCTCGTTCACTGGATAAATTGGGGTCCAAATTTGACAGTATATACGTAAGTCTTAGATGTAGCATCATTTTCTAACGTTGGTAATTATAAATTAGTTATTTTTTGTGACCTCTTGTCAGTTCCATTAAATCCAAAATCAAAGTTATCAAGAACCATAGGATTCACAAAATTCTTAGTTAGCTGTTCATACATGAACAGGGCTTTTTCCTTATTAGGGTCAAATGATAGGTTCTCTAATACAGCTAAATCTGCTGATGATTTAACGTTTATTTGTAATTCCACGACACATGTATTGTGTGTAAATGGGTGCTTGTGCTTTAATGTGCTTTCATGAAGTTTTACTTGCTATATCTAAATTTAATCTACTTAAGGTGTTTTTAGGGTCTGTTGTTGCCTCTATTCGTAAACCTTACCGTACAGTAGGTCTTACACCAAAATTAATTGCAAAGGAACCATCATTATGTCATATTTAAAACAATATGCTCTTTATTGCGATGATATCTTTTTGTAAAGTCTTTGAATGTATCAACAAACGCAAAACTTCTATTCCTTTAGCATTTGAAAAGTTGGATGATTGTAAGTTTCCAAATTCGTTAGTAGTTTGTACATTTTTGGGAGTGTTTTGTTTATCTACATATTCCTTTGTAGTAAGATCATTTGCACTATCAGGTAACGCTGGGTATATTATTTTATTACTTTCCATATCTGGAATATATTTCAATGGTTTAGGTTGATAAAGGATAATGTATCTATCTTGATGGAACACTAGAAAACTCGATAATTTATCCCCTTCAACTCCATAAATAAAAATACATATTTCACTTCTGCTAAGGTAGAATAAAGCCAGTGTTAGTTTTACATTTTGTTCTGAGTCATTAAGTATTAGTATTTCAATACCAATGACTACTGAATACATGTTAGATTTTTTATATTTAACGGAATATTTGAGCTAACATATGAAGACTTCTTTCATCACTTTCGGAAACAAATCTCTCTTATAGTGTATATATTGTTAACTATCTTTTTACCCATATCAAGAGTTATTTTTTCAGGAGTTGATTTTAAGTGAACAATCAAACTAGCAGTTCTTCTATGATGTTGCTTACTAAGGCTACTATAAACATTCAATGATACGTTTTGTATCTGAAACTCATTCAAAGTAGAAAAATCATCATAATGGTCTCTGGTATCAACATATTGCTTCGAGTAAGCATCACTTTCAGAAGTAGGAGGACAAACATTAGATATCCTATTTCTACCCATAGAAAGAACTCCATTCATAGGAACAGTACCATCTATTGGAAGATAATTAGTCAATACCAGGTCTCAATCCAATCTCAATGTCAACTTCTTCCCTCTTTCAATACTATATAAATCTGAAGCGAACTGCATTCATTGAGGCATCATATTATAAACCAGTATTCCTATCTTTAATATATCAAATATGTCTCTAAGCGATTTCCAAATGCTGATACATCTAAGTGGTACCCGGACAAAAACCCCCGGAAACAGATTGAGATCGACAAATTGCAGCCCACATGCCGAGCCCAGGATTCGATCCCGGTTCGTAGAGGTGAGAGGCACGACTGATGATCACTATGCCAACCTGATTTTCCCTGACTTTTCATGAAACTTTTCAAGTTTCATGAAAAGTCATTTCATGGCCATCCAAATGTCTTGTACAAGTTTGAGGATGGAAGAGAGGCAGTTGTATTCGATGTGTATAAAGGTATTTTTCTTCAAGCACTTTCTTACCAAAGGAAATGAAGGAAGCTTTAGATTTAAAATTAGTGACTGGCCTATTGCTTTGACTCTTAATTCGTATCCGAAACTTTCTATTCCAGCTATCCCATTTAGTATAACAGCTTCTTCATTAGGAAAACGGAATGAGTCGACCATCTATGCTTCTTTAGCCGAATCTTTTAATATAACTTTACTTTTTTTGTAGATACAAGATTGATACTTTATAGTGCAAAGAATAAAAAAAATGGTAAGCTGGCCCAGATATGACTTATTGGCCTCAGCAACTTAATTTTGCTGTTCGGTGTGCTACAACAGGATGCGGGGTCAGTTCACGTGGTAACCTCGAGAAGGGTGTTATCATAGACCAGAAGGATAAAATAGGCTTTCCAGATCTTCGAATCATATCAGATCAAATGAGAGCTTTTCTATCTCTGAAGTCCCCCGATAGAGGATCGAGAGACTGGACCTACGGTTTAACGTCCTTATCCGAGAAGATCCAAAGGTCTAACCATCTGCAGATGTTAGAGCAAAGGCAGCACCTTCTCAATTATTTTAAGACCGTGAGTGAGGGTCCGGCCGGGAATCGAACCCCCACACAGAAGACTGGCGCCTTAGGAACTAGGCTAACCAAGCGGTAGTTAGTTTAATAATAATTAAATAAAGAAAATAAAATAAATTTATTTTGCTTATTTTGTGTAAATTGTGTTATTTCTTTTCAAAAATAAAAACTACCCAAACTCTACTCCAAGGTTTGACAAGAACCTGCACGCATGCGCACAACCCGAGTACCTTGAAAGTGAGTAACTGGAGCAACCGTAGACAACTATTTGGTCCCCCTGTTACAATTCATCATGGGGCAGGTTTTGCTAAAACCGTTGAGTGGAGTTTGTGTAGTTCTTGCTTTTAAAGTTTTACATCTTTCTTCTAGGCCAAGACAGAATGTGCTCGGCAACTTTTCAGTTCCAATTTACGTAACATTGAGTAACATTTGGCTTTCTGAACAACTTTTGAGTAATTTTGTCTTGATATATCTAGTAAGACTTACAAAACTGATTGGAAAATCTTTGTAAAAACGTTAATGTGCATGATATACACTTCAGATGAATTTATTGAACTTACTAAGGTCCAGTTATCCAAAAAGAACAATGATTAATAGTATTTAATAACAACTGTATAAAACGTTAATATTAACTTTTGAGTTGTAATAGCAGCTTTTTGGGCTTTTGGGCAACATTTAAGCAATTTTTTGGCTTTAAAAAAAGCAACTTTTTATGATTTTGCGCGCACACTGGGCCTACTTCCTTTTCATCTCGATGGGTTTTGTTAAATAATTGACAGGACAGGCAACTTTTACTCGCCTGCCGGGTCTTGTCAACTATTCTGAAATGCTGTTAAAAATTGACTTTTACGCTAACTGTGCATTTTTTGCTCTCTGCACGCGCTGATAACTTTCATGAAAAAACAATAAATAGCTGTCCGAAGTTACATTTGCTTGCTATTTCCGAACTAGGCCCTGATGCAAGGAGGGAGGGAAGGGGGTACAGTGGGAATGCGCGCACCCACTCCCCCTAAGTTTGTAAAGGTACACAAATTCCACTTGATAATAAAAGTAATGAATACAAAACTAAAGTTTACGATGGAAAATGATTATTATAATCATTATAGCCTATTTAAAGTCAGTTGAGCAAAATGTAAAAGTAATTTTTACAGAGTTTTATAATACTGTCCTTTAAGTTGCGATCAAATGACATCATGCTTGTGGTCCCCACTCCCTAGCAAAATGTCTGCGTACGGGCCCGCGAACTCCAAATTTTAATGGTTCACAGACGAGGTAATGTCTAGGAAGTGTATCAGCCAGTCAAGTATTATTCTTGTTTGTCAATTTAGTAAATATACGTTTTAGATCCTAATGTCACGGTATCTGTCATTCGGTCTATCGTTATTTGAGAAACATTCTAAACTACACTGGTCTCCCCAACAAGTAAAAAAAGTGCGTCAGTCGCTAGTTTCTTATTTAAAATGACAAGGAAACACTAGAATCTTACATTTGTAAATAGAACTACCTCTTAAGTTCATAAATAAATTAGCATAATTGCTTTAAAATTCTCATTACTTGTAAAACAAGTAGTTTCCTAACTCTATACTGATTCTTGTAACAGAAATAGTACAAGCGTCAAAAGTTTGATTAATATAATAAACAAACGCAGTATAGACAGCAACGAGACCCTCGGCCGGACCAGTCTATTGCGGATAACTTGAAGTTAAGGCTAATGTTTTTAAACAACATTTTTTTTACGTTTCGGGACTGGTGATGACGGGCTGAGAAATGTTTGTAAAGAACTCAACTTCCTCCGAATTCCCTTAAACTCCTTCTCTTTACTACAGCGCATCAGAGCCTTGAAAGCCTTCTTGTAACGTTCGTTCATGGACCCATAGCAGATGGGATTCAAAGCTACAGGTATCCACATCAACAAATACAAATATTTAGTTAAATAGTAAATGAAGTGGGGCGAATTGACATCAATGATGTGCGGGTGATACTGGATGACCAGGAAAAACAATTGGTAAGGCACATAGAAAACGACAAACACCAGAACCACAACCATTAGCATGTGGATGAACTTCTTCTCCATTACTTGTCTCCGGTTGCATGCTGTTTGGTTTGGGTTGGTTAGATTCCAGGACTGACGCGGTGTCACTCCCGGCGTTGAAGCATCCGAGGAGCTCCGTCTGAGCATGCGCATAGTAACAGGCAGAAAACTTATTTGTTTGAGTGTTGCCGTTATCTTCATGTATAGAAACAATATAATCAGCATGGGAAACAAGTTATTTATTAGGAACAGAAAGGTTGCGTATATTTTGTTGTAAAGCAGATTCAGATCCTCGTCCTTGTGAAAGATTTCCAAACACATTTTCGTATCATATCCTGGCCATGTTAGAATGTCCATCGCCGCATAGGATGGCAGCGCACATAGCAAAGCTATGAACCACAAAAGAACTAGAATCAGGCGGGTTTTTGTGGTGCCAGGTTTGACGGACAACGGAAACACCAGACCACGGAATCGTTCGCAAGCAATGGCAACCAGTGAGTTTGTAACTACGATATTGAACAACGGGAAGCTGGGCTTAATGAACTTGCACAACACCAGTCCCAAAGACCAAGTTTTTTCATAATCGTTTAAAATATAAACAGGAATTCCAACTGCAGCAGAGAGTAGGTCAGCAACGGCCAGATTTGTGATCAGAATATAAGAGAAGCTTCGCATTCGCTTGTTACGATACGCAACCAAGCACACCATTCCATTGCCTACGACTCCAAACAGCAGAATCAAACTTAACAGTGTCCAACGTACGAATCTGGATATTACTGCTTCTTGAAAATATGCTGTGTCGGTTGAATCGGTCCCCACTGAGGTATTGTTGCTAGGCAAATTCATGGCAATGCGTATGTATTGTTTGGTATCACGTTGGTGTGGCTCGATCAATGGACCTAAAAAAAGATAACATTGTAAGATCCTCTACAAAGTGGGGAAACAGTACATAAGGTAAGTTTATGCTTTCGAATGATAACGAATCTTTATGAACATGAGAAAAGAGCAGCGCATAAAAAACTACTGAAAAGACGAAACATTTGTACTGTAATATTTCTTACTGAGGATACAAATAGAGCAAGGAAGGCTCCTGACTACACACGTCCCTCTGTATTCGGAACATGCAGAATCAATGGAGAAACAGTACAGCAGGCCCGATAAGATATAAGAGAGAGAGTAGATCAGGGATCAGCTATTAGAGCACAACTCTTTATCACAGTAAAGGTCAAACTTGTTGATCTTTGGGTGAAAACAAACAAACTTTCTATAAATATCAAAAAAACTAATTTCGTACTCTTTAAACCCAGACAAAAACATATCATTCTTAGCAGCCCTATTCTATATACCAACTGCCCACTAGAACTGAAACTATCTATGAAATTCCTTGGTATATTCATTGTTGGTCACTTCAAATGGAAACATCATATTAGTTATATATGTAACAAAATATCTAAATCAGTAGGCTTACTCTACAAATCCCGTTCACTGAGCTACATCAGTATGTTCCAGGTCAATCTTTCCCCCCCTTACAACACAACCGAGCAAGGAATGATGAACCTTGTGATTTTGCCGTGTGAATCTCAGTTTCTTGGCGCTGCATTATGTATGGACGACCAGAAACATCCGCATATCCTTTACTCATCCGACATCAGCAAAATTTTCGAAAAAGGTTTTCTGCACAGTTTTTTTTGTCTTTTTACTAAGCCTCTATCTCTTCATATACACAGGAGTTAGAGCTTTTCTGAGGAACGTAAAAACATTTGGTTACCAGCGATTAGAATCTTGATATTATAATGTTACAAAAAATTACTCCCGACTGTCTGCGCTCAACGACCCGAAACTTTGAATTTACTGACAAAAATGAGGAAAATGCAATGAAACCTGACGTTTAAATGATTCGTTAGGAAAAGGCTGACATATTTGCTGACATCGAAATCAGAGACAGAAACCACAAGCGAAGATGTGAGAAAAGAATCGGCAAACAACCCTTTCATTGTCATGCTGTTACAATGAAGAGGTCATAACGAGCGGTAAGAGATATTTACACTTACACTACGAGTTATTCTGGATCTATTAACGTAATTTTGACCATAAAGTTCATAACACGAAATGATTTACAGCTCTTAGCTGAATGACTGGAAACAAATTTCCCAACAGATTACGATATTCAGCAATATCAGGAAACAATACTGTATTCCTTTAATATTCCTAGAGGCAGACCACAATACCAATTGTATAAAGCTTCTTGACATTCCAAGCATTTGTGTATGCAAATAGACACACATTTATATATAGCCAGAATTTCTAGAATGTCCTCAAAATAATACAGTTTCTAAATTATTTAACATTATTGTAATTTGTATCAAAACATTAAATACTCGTTAGAATTTTATTAATTCTAAAGCTTTTGTTATAATTCATATCCCAATATATCCCAATTTTGTGAAATTCATAAAAAAATTACATTTACTAATGCTGAGTAATGGTAATTTACAACTATTTCCCAATTTAATTTGGACTATAGTTTGCTTTAACAACTGATACTATAAAGCCACTCGTCACTAAGTCAATAAAATTAAAACGTTTTAGAAATAATTTGCAAGTACACCGTGACTAATGAGATATTATAATACTTAATGAAATAATAACGATCTGTGCCCGTTTAAAACGATAGTTTTGTTTAACGATGTATTTAAATTAAATTACATTTTATTATAAAATCACATAAATATAAAACCACAGTTTTAACCGGTTACCTTCAGTACTTCAGGGCACATTCTTACACATTTCTATTGTGGCTACTACGTCATTTCTCTACCTTAGTTTTTGACAGTTAAATAGTGTGCTGTTATCTATGATGAAGTCGAAACGCGTTAGATAAACAAAAAAGTTGCAAATGGGAGGATAAGTCTTCCTTGAGTTGTGTTGCTCACTGGAGCCCTTTAAATAAAATTGCCAAAAAAGTGAAATTGTTTACCAAGGGAGGTTTCACATGCTTTCACTTTTAACTGGAATATGAACAGAATTACTTAACTGATTGCACCGATGTTCCTTACAATACTTTTTTTAGTTCGCTACATGTCATCTACAAGATCTTATGTTATTAATGGTTTGATGTACTCAATTTACGAAATTCACCTGAAAGGTCATCATTCAGAAGGATTTGTCCTCATTGAACAAATATTTCCAATACTGACGGTCGAAAAAGGCAGAATTTATCTTGCCGGTTAGTCCACTCTCAATAAAAATATTCGTGGTTGACCTTTACGTGGAGCGTGTTATTCATCACAAAGAATGTTGAAATCAAAGCAGACTATTTAGAACGCTTCAAGTTTCACAGGTTATCGATGAGATAACCGATGGCGCATTCTTTAAACGTTAAAGATCATTGTTATGGACAAACATCGCAATCTCGTATTCCATCAACCACCATGATGCATGCATGGTCACCATCGCTGTTAATCCATTGCGATCATCATCACTGTGCACCACCATTATAGAAACAAACCGTTAGCTATTGCCAACACTGATCAAACAAAGGCCGGCATTTTGCACTTTTGAGCTCTTAATATACGTAAAATAAACAAATTAGAAGCTACTAGGAACTAAAAACAAGACGAGAGTTTGAGTCAATAACTCACCTTAACAATGTGTAAACAAACTAGGAAACGTTTTTCTCATTAAGACCAAAACGTGACACACTGACTCGAAATTTGTCTTCAAAAATGGACTTGCAAACAATTCAACCAAAAAACAAACGCATATAGGAAACGAAATATTTAAACAACTGAGAAACCATCACATTGCTCCCAGAGAAAACCAACGGAGTGTCCCATGCAGCTGCACGTTATTTCAAAACCAGATTATATGGCTATGAAACTTTCGAGATATCGAAAGGAACAACTTCACCTTTTTAACGCAAACAAGTCATTCATTAACTTTAATCAACAATCAAGAAAAGACTCTGAAATGTTTTTGTGCATTAACTAACGCTTTGTTAGATAACAGATGTTAGAATTCAAACGCGGCATTCTTTACTATCAAAGCCACATACTACAAGCTGTGCATATAGATTAATTTCCGAAAGAAACGCAGTTTGAACGAATGATCAACTACTGGTTCAACAACCACTGAACCAACCAAAAGTAAAACACATTTACAACGCTTCTTCATTTCACGCAAAAAACAAACATGTTAAACTGATTCCATTTGGTTTGAAATGGTATTAAAAGCACAAAGTTTTTTTCTACTGCTATAAAAGTACTACTACATGCTGAGACAAATACTGCATGTATGTTTACAATCCGAATGTATAAAGTTTAAATAGTTTCCAAAATTCTATCCTATGAAACGGCAGATTTAATTAAATCTTACCTCTTACACTGCATGTAGATTCGTTAAAGCACAATGAACACCCGGCTTTTTCTCACAATAGTTACCGCAATCATTGCAATAATTCGGTTTTCAATCATCTGAGCTACCAAAGAAACTCTCCTTAATTCTACCATGTATCTATGTCATTCGATATACGTCTGACCATTTATTGAGATTCGTAAGAGCGTTGGTGTAGCACGTCATTAAAATGTACAAACTTAGTAACAACACGCTTGGGGGAAAAGGAAATATAAAAGTTTCATTTTCGTCGAAATCTTACTTTTTCGAAATTTGTTAGTCGTATTAATTGTAATGTAAACATCCTCAAGCAAACTAATTAATGTCCTCAATTTTGAAGAGTATCTATTATTTCTAATTTATTTTAAAGACTGTCTTCCGGATTAACAATTTTTGATCTATTGAAGTGAAAGACAAGTATTAAGTGAAGAGACAGCGTGGTTCATTTCATTTGCAATTGGGAAGAGTAAAACTTACCCCAACCTTCTCAGAAAACAATTCTACTCGGTTGTACAACGAGTAAAGAAAAGCATTTGTTGAAAAACAAGTTTATTAATTTTTAAAGATATCTCTTCGATTTTTACGATTTTCAGTTTTGAGATAAAACCTGGCCCACGATGACAGGAGTCAGTTGTACTTTAAACATGAAACTAGACGCGTAGACACGCGTTTACTCGGGCTACCTAATGTTTATTTATGACGAGTTTTATGCTTGTATCGCAAA
>JAOBRB020404086.1:0-10165 GCA_027575285.2 Zoanthus pulchellus | reverse complement strand
CATGTCAACGTACATCGTCATGTCAACGTACATCGTCATGTCAGCGTACATCGTCATGTCAGCGTACATCGTCATGTCAACGTACATCGTCATGTCAACGTACATCGTCATGTCAGCGTACATCGTCATGTAAATGTACATCGTCATGCCAACGTGCGTCGTCATGTAAATGTACATCGTCATGTAAAGGTACATCGTCATGCCAACGTACATCCTCATGTCAACGTACATCGTCATGTCAACGTACATCGTCATGTCAGCGTACATCGTCATGTCAGCGTACATCGTCATGTAAATGTACATCGTCATGTAAATGTACACCGTCATACCAAAGTACATCGTCATGTCAGCGTACATCGTCATGTCAACGTACATCGTCATGTCAACGTACATCGTCATGTCAACGTACATCGTCATGTCAACGTACATCGTTATGTCAGCGTACATCGTCATGTAAATGTACATCGTCATGCCAACGTACATCCTCATGTCAACGTACATCGTCATGCCAAAGTACATCGTCATGTTAACGTACATCGTCATGTCAGCGTACATCGTCATGTAAACGTACATCGTCATGTAAATGTACATCGTCATGTAAATGTACATCGTCATGTAAATGTACATCGTCATGCCAAAGTACATCGTCATGTTAACGTACATCGTCATGTCAGCGTACATCGTCATGTTAACGTACATCGTCATGTCAACGTACATCGTCATGTCAACGTACATCGTTTAAGAAGAGTATAACTTTTCAAGTCTCCGTTTTTTGCTGAAAATAATTTTGAAGAATTTTAAATGAAACTGATGTCAAGATTTTTTTTGCAAAGTTTCATTGGAGGATGATTGTGAAGCAGCAGAGAACGAACTTGTACAACTAGAAAGATTACTTTCATCGCTAGAGCCATCGCTATACTCACCGGAAGGTAATTTAGTTTGCATTAACAAGGTTTTCACATTTAGTAGAAAGTATGGAAAAAGTGTAAATTTTTTTCAAAAAATATGTAATGTTTGAGTTCTACTCAAAGTCAGGGAAAAATCACTTGGGATACTTATATTTGCTTTATTACTTTTCATCCTTTTATCCGTTTCTTTTTTGCAAAATTGATTAGAAAGCGGCTTCTTACAGTTAAATATAGGGTTAGCTTGGGAACAACTTTATTGGAATAAACTGGAGGGCCTTGTCTTATCTATATGTGTTAACCCCGAATAAGAACAAGAACAGTTAATAAATTAACTATTTTTCTTTTGTCTCACGATACGTCACTTTGATCTTGTTCGCGACGTTTCGACTGCTACTGCTAGTCTTCTTCAGACGATGGGGTCGACTGGTTTGGTACATCATTATGTATGGCGGTGATTTGTTGCGATTGGCTAATTTCGATCCAGCTATTGTTTTCGTTTTCTACATTTTCCTCGGACGGCCGCTTGTTTGTCGCGCATCGCTGACTCTGGCAATTTCCTATTTTCGGTATCCACGCTTTCGGAATTTCTGCTCCATTATCCCAGTTGATGTTGTTGAGGTTGAGGCTTATGTGAATTGCCTCTTTCGCTTTCTTTATGTACCAGTCAGTGTTTTCAAAACTAGCCGTCGGCCGTCGCATCCGACAGCAACTTTTCCATTAGCGACGTCTACTTTCCCTTCGTACCCCCATAATGAGCAAGGCCCTTTATTCCTTGCAACTCCTACTCAACGAAATACAACGTCTACTTTCAAATGTTGTGAAAACACTGGCAGTGCTTTTCTCTATCAACAAACTTCACCTCTTTCCATATCTTATCGTGAGAAAGAAAAATAGTCAATTTACTAACTAACAGCCATGATGAATAATAATCTATCTCATCACATTATCAGAAGAAGTATAAGTAAATCTTTTAAAGAAGATCTGAACCCTACAACTGACTTTTCATCATTTGAAAATTTAAGCTTAGTAGAACAATTATATGAAGTTTTTTAAGCTTTTAGCTGAGCAGTTAAAATAATTTAAAATGTTTTACAACGAATAAAGAATATTTGACCGGCGGCTCATTATGTGGTGTCAGCGGTTGTTTATGACGTAGGTTTCGATAGTAAGAATGATTCAAACGATGAAAATGCATGGTTGCTGTGGGGCCCTTAGCTTCTCTTTAAGAACGAAACTTCCCAAGACCTACATTGCCCCAAAAAATGTCAAAGTTTTGAAGCAAACTGACATATTTATGTTCTTATTATCGTAACTTACGTTATATCATACCGCTGACAAGCTCATCTGTGACCACGGCATCAAACAGAGTTTTCTTCGTTTCTATATTTGATCCATTTCTTAATGTGATGTGACAAATTTGAAAGAATAACTACACAGAGTTAATCGTTATACAAATAGATTGAAACAAAAATAGTTTAGTTTTAGCATTCTGTTCTCCTTTAATATCTACAAAAGAACACAAAAAGATTCCTTATGCGTTTAAACAAAACAGTGCAATGAAATTACAATTCAGTTATACTTGAAGAAATAGTCTTTATGTAATCAAAGATGTTATTGGCAATAGATTACACATGAATATCTCAGCTTTCTGCAGAAATGGCGTGAAATCACGTAGCTATTCACTGGATATCTGAAAAATTTCTTAATTAGGACTTACTTAAATCTATTCTAAGTGCAATTATCAAATATAATTTAGATAATACTAAGTTTGTTTAAAATTTTGAAAATCTGTTTCTAAATTATTATATTTTATCGATGTTTCTCTCTCTTTCATTACATAAAATAATAATAGAAAATATTATAAAATCTATTTGAAAATATCTTGAGTATATTATTATTTTTATTAGTTATGTTGTTATCATATTAATATTATAGAATTCATTTTCTATTCTCGCTGGGATATAAATTGCAGAAAATTGCAGAACCTTTTTTCGTTGTTGCATATGATCATTCATTGAAAAAGAAAGTAAAAACACAGCCCTTACTTGTCTGTCTATTACTCGGTCTATCTGTCTGACTATCTATCAGTCTGTCTGTCCATTTGTCAGTCATATCTGTTACTCGGTCTATCTGTCTGACTGTCTGTCTATACTGATGTTGCTTGGAACTCTTGATTTCCCTTCCATATCTGCTATCTCCTCTTCCCCGGCTACCAGCTGTCGTCCTCACGGTTAACACCGCTTGTTTGCGGTTCCAATTCTGTTCTTCTCAGGATCTATCCACCAGACACTATTTTTTTTACGTAACCTTTTACTCTCATGAACTTAAAGGTTTTTAGTTAACTGTGATTATCTTTTCTGGCAGAACCAAACGAGAACTCAAGAGAAAAACAAAGGTAATGTGTGTTAAATATAACAAGGAATTTATTAATAATGTTTGATATGCTCGAATGAATTCTTGTTGTAGCTATGTCTCGTATATGTCGACTATATGTACGGGTAAAAAACACTATTCAGGGTATGGGTTTCTGACTATCCAGTCTAAAACGTTGCGTATAAATCAAGAATACATCTTCGTCTGCAACGAGTGATATTATTTTGTAGTATTAACAAGCTGTTAAGCTAATGATTCGTTATCTAGTAGTGACTGTTTCTATATTTATTTCCTCGTACATATTGAAAACAAGGCGCTCTAGAAGTGTTTACTGGGCTACCTTTTATTCCGAGGCCCTCTTCTCTTCACAACACAGCTGGCTGTGGAAGGAATTATGGGATACATATTTTATCTGGTCAACAAAAAAACTAGGTTTACCACAAGTAGCCCATTTTGTTTTAACCGAGGGGCAGAACGCTGCTCTTGAGCCGGGATCTTAGCAACCATGGTCTCTTATTTGGCTGTTTTTGCCTCTACCTCTGCCTCTGCCTCGTCCAGCAATGAAGATCTTGCTCCTAAACCATTACTATTAAAATTTGTAGGTCAGTTTTGAACCCGTCGAACTTCTTTTTGCATATTGTTCAAGTTCAACTCGTTTGGCACACGTTCTTACATTTCTAGGTACTGGGCTTGAGGCTCAGGTTCTTGCATCTCCAAACCCTCAAACGATTTGAAAAAGTTCCATTTACCTTGCCAACTCTTCTCCTAATCTTCTTTGTTGGACTTTTATCTTGAGACCCCTCACATCCCAAATACTGAAAGTTCTGAACCTCCTTCACTTGCTTCACCCCATACCATCCATCCAATCTAATAATGGAGTTGTTATTAACTTATTTAACATGTTGAGTGCATGGAAAACATGTGCGGCATTGCACACAATAGGAATTTCGTGGAAACTTGCAAGGTATTGTGCACCATGGGAATTTAAAAGGCATTGCACACCATGGGAACTTGCAAAGCATTGCACATGATAGGAACTTGCAAGGCTTTGCGCACCATGGGAATTTGTAGGGCATTGCACACTATAAGAACATACAAGGCATTGTACAACATGAGAATTTATAGGGCATTGCACACTATAAGAACATACAAGGCACTGTACAACATGAGAACTTACAAAGTATTGTACACCATAGGAACTTGCAAGACATTGCACATCATGGAAGCTTGCAAAACACTGCAAACCATAAAAACTAGCAAGGCATTGCACACCATGGGAATTTGTAGGGCATTGCACACCATAAGAAAATGCAAGGCAGTATATCCCATGGGAACTTACAAGGTATTGTACACCATAGGAACTTGCAAGACATTGTACATCATTGAAGCTTCCAAAACACTACACACCATAAGAACTTGCAAGGCACTGCACACCATGGGAATTTGTAGGGTATTGCACACCATAAGAAAAGGCGAGGCGCTGTACACCATGGAAACTTACAAGGAATTGTACACCATAGGAACTTGAAAGACATTGCACCTCATGGAAGCTTGCAAAACACTGCAAACCATAAGAACTTGCAAGGCACTGCACACCATGGGAACTTGCAAGGCATTCACACCATAAGAATTTGCAAGGCATTCACACCACAGGAATATGTAAGGCATTCACACCATGGGAACTTTCTTATGCCAAATATCTTTATCAACCATTAGATTGAGCTCACTTGTTCACTGTGCTGAAGACAATCAAATCAAACTAATTTAAATGACTAACATTGTATTGATCATTTGTAGCAGTAAAGACTCGAGTCCTTCTCATGACAGTTGTGATTATCAGAGTTGTTCCTTGCCTAACATAAACTGCTTCACCGAAAACCAAAGCGGAAAGGGAAACCTTGACGTTCTAAAAACGCTTGATGAAATGGCTAAAATGGAAGGTAGGTCAGTTTTGGGCATTTAAATGAACTAAAACAAAAGGTAGGTCTTGTTAAGCTGTTATTCATGTCAGTTTTGAGTCTATTTTTATATATAGAGAGAAAATGACTAAAATGTAAGATAGATCAGTTTTGAACCGCTAAAACTTGAATTTTTTGTATAAAAAATGAATAAAATGGAAGTTTTGAACTTGTTACATTAAGCAAAAGATAAGTAAATTTTGAGGGTTTTTTTAAACGTTCGTTTTCCTTAAAAATTAGTTGCTGAGAAAAAGAAGATAAATGTCGGTTTGACAAGCGGAATTGATGTGGAAAACTATTTTAATAAAAAAGACTGTGAACATACATTTCACTAAAAACAGCTCTAAAAACCAACTTTTCGATGTCTTTGAGATAATCAAAGTAATCTAAAAGGTTTAGTGTACAAATATTAATTTCTCAAGAAAGTGCAGATAATAATAATAATTATGATATTAAAATTTATATATACATTCTTACATATGAATGTGATCAGATGTACATTTGAATAAATACAGTTTTCAATAAAATTGAGGGTCTTAAATAGTCCGCAACAGTGGCTCACATATATTATTAACCGTATAGATCACTCAATAATAAAGACAACAGCACCAGGAATGCTACCCTGCTCTTTTCCACAAATGTATGGGTTCTTTTACGTCACTTCGAAAGATTTTCGACAAACTGGATCTACGGTTTAACGTCTTTCTCCGAGAAGACGCGAAGTTCTAACCGGGGCTTGGATTTTTCGGGGGGACATAATTTATTAATTCCTTTTCTGCATCTCCCATCCCTTACCCTCCAGTTTCCTTTTTCTCTCCATCTTTCTATGTATCGTAATTTTCTTATTTCTTTTTTTTCCTACAAATATCATATCTGAGATGTCCATGGCAGGATTCGAACCCTCATGCACAGTTGTGTGTCCAACCGCTCTATAGTCCGCCGTCCTTATCACTGAGCTACTAAGACAATTGCGTTTTCACTTCCATTTTCATTGCGTGATTACCATAACCCTTATCCTAACATAACATATCCCTAACTCTAAGCCGGCTATCAAAATATAGAACGAATAATGATAACCTAGATTTTAAAAAAATAACCTAAATTGAAAAAAAATAACCTAGGTTGAAAAAAAATAACCTAGGTTGAAAAAAAATAACTTAGATTGAAAAAAAATAACCTAGGTTGAAAAAAATAACCTATGTTGAAAAAAGCCGCCGAGGTTATTTTGAAAATAACCTGAAATCAAAAACAACTTACAACATATCTACCTATAGCATATAGTCAACCAGTAAATAGTGATTTTCACGCGCTCTAATTGGTTCCATAAAAAGTGAATATCGAGGATTTTCATCGATTAGCGATCTTCAAAAACAAATAGCTTCGTGGTTTCCAAAAGGTTTCAAAGAAGCAGTCATAAAACACGACATTTGTATATCGAGCTAAGTTTTAATTATTGTTTAATTCATGAACAACTTTCTCACAGGCAGATGAATTCGCAGACGAATTTAACTAAATTGTCCTTCCGGCGACACGAAGCTGTTTACAATTTTCATATGTATCTAAAAACAACTTTTTAGAGTTGTCTAGATTACGTGGACGTAAAAGCAAAAACTTTCTCTTCATTTCTTTAGCTTCATGGAAAAATATAAAATCGTTTTCTATTGACAAAACAAAAAGCATAAAAAATAAAACCCTAATGACCCGCAGAAAAAAAGAAAGAGCAAACCAAAAAGGTGATTTTTCGGAGCCGTCGTCGTTCACGTTCCCGTCCTCGTTGCTTGGGGTCTCTATTCCAACGTGTGAGATGGAAAATACCTTCTTCTTGTTTTATAAGAACGTCGAATTTTTCGACTGAGGCTGAACGTTCTTTTTAATATTTTTAGTATATCACCCTCAAATGTTCTTAAACATGTTCTTAAAATATTTTTACTGATGTTAGACAATATAAATAATACATGTATCGTATGTTGTACTTTTCTGTATATATTGATTTGTACATGCCCGTTTGTCTCAAGAACTATACATGAGAACTGCAATTTGGTAAATGAAAAACCTGTGATGTAAAATTGCCCATGAAAATTTTTCAGTAACACTGTATGAATTATTTCATCATAAATAAATGTTCTTCACCCTTTCTCAGCCTCAGCATGCTTTTAAATTTTTGGCGATTTTCAGCTCATGTTCTTATAAAAAAGGTTCTTATAAAAAAGGTTCTTGTAAAAAAGGTTCTTATAGAAAAACAGAGTGTAGTCAACGAGGAGGGTAGCAACGAGTTAGCTATAATGTAAGCCTCTGGCTTTGGCATCTTATTATCGCTAACTTGTACTTTGTGTACTTATTCATCAATCAATAAAATCAATAAATCTCATATCCAACAAGCGGGAAGGGAATAATTGTATTATTAAATTTCACGAGCTTTCTAAACCCTTCGATACTTAAAAAGTGACAACAAATTTATTGTGACATTTTTCCCACTTTGCAACACTTTACACAGTTACTTTCCATATATGGTCAATTGGTATATGGGCTCATAACCGAGATTGAGTGAACCAATCAGAACGCTAGAAATGCTATATTCGAGGTGGAGAATTTAATAATTACTATTGTTCTTCGCTTTCGTCGTCGGTGTCGCTGTTAATTAGGCATTAGAACACAACTTTCTATGACTTTATCGGCGAAATAGAGCACGCGTGATGTTGGACACGATAACGTTGTGAAATTACGAGCCGCAGGCGAGTGAGTTTACAACGTTTAGACCCTGTCCACTTTACACCGTTTTCAAACGAAAATGGAACTGTTTTGTTCTGTTTTTAAAAAGACTTGCGTCCACACTTATCGTCTTCGTACAGTTTTTGTCCGTACACACTACAACGCTGTTATAACTTCATTTTCGTTTGAATCTCCTCGATATATGGTCTCAACTTGTCAGCAAGAATGTAAAGCAACTCTCGGCTCATACGGAAGTTTTCTCTCCATTCTTCTTCGATAACTATTCTTGCCACAAAATTGTCCCACCACGCTGAAGTTCGTCCTGGTCTTGTCCAGAACCGTCGAGGTTTTGGCGGGCTTCTGCGTGTTGTTTTAACCTTAATCCAGCTGACGCTGGCAAGCTAAGATGCCTTCCAAAATCTAGTCTTCTCCTTGAAAAGTCTAAATGGCGCTTAAAAAGGGTTAAGTTCACTTGCAATAGATTTAGCAGACCAGAAATCATTCCAAGTAGAAATGAAGCCACTAAGAAGCGTCTGTCCGTCATCTTGTATACTCACGGTTGAGTAGACTGGAGCCCGGTCGTGTTGTTGCGGTGACATCGTCGTTTTCAGATAGTATCGTTTTCCCCGTCCACACTAGAAAAACATCGTTTTCAAACAGCGTTTTCGGATTGATCCATTTTCGGTCATCGTTTTCGGTGCTGTAATGTGGACGATAGCCATTTCCGGAATAAAACAGTTCCGTTTTCATTTGAAAACGGTGTAATGTGGACGGGGCCATAGAGAGTCTTCCAGCATCACGCGTGTTCTATTTCGCCAATAAAGATATAGAAAGTTGTGCTCTAATACTTTTATGATATAGAAAAACAAGCGACAAAACAAGTAAGTGAAAACCATGACTTTGTCGGTGTAATAAAGCATAGATTTGAACCAATCAGAGCGCGCGTTATGTCGTAGCTATACTATAACATTGCTTAAAGTCCATAATATTCGGCTTTACTTCGGTATTATTACATTTTATGAGTATTAATAATCCTCAAAACACTATTTTTTTGGTTATGTATTTCAGGAGCTCTTCTTGAATTGGATTCTTTAGCCGGTATCAAGCTGGAGGCACTTTAGGATTCTGCTATTGCTGTAACTAACTTCTGGATGTCATAAAGCAATCAATGCTTGCTTTAAATATCTCCGTACACAGTCAAATCGCTCTGTTGTATAAGCTAAACTTTAGCAATTTGCCACATTTTACGCTTTTCGTGTTTTATGTTGTGAATTTTATTTAACGTCAGTTGCGAAGGAAGTGGTTGTCCATTCTTCCTAGCCAAAGGCTAATTTTTAACCGCTCGACGGCTCAGATCTTGGTGTTCAAAGTCGACTTTGCAGAGGGAGGAAAACCTAAATCTTTTGCAAGCTAGGTAACCATTGAGCTTGTGCATATCTCAGTTTTCTGTAGTGTGAGGCTGAACATTTTCAAGGGAATATTTTCATACTTTTGAATCTTTTAAGGCCGCCACACACTTGACAATTTTTCGACGCAAGAACCCTGATTTTTAAATCGTGTGTGTGTGTGTAGCAAATTACGACCAGTTACAACAAAAATTGTGCATGTTTGATCTGAAAACGTCGGCCAAGAAATTTCGGTTATATATGGCGGAGCAAGATAAATAATCGGAAACAGAACACTGTTCAACCAATAGCGAAGCAGTATTTCCCACGTGATCACGAGCATCGGGCCCGATAAACAAAACTTGTTGTGTTACGACAAAAAATCGGGCAGTGTGTGGTGAGCTATGATCAAAACAATTCGTCGGCCGATAACTAATCGGGGGATCTTTGACGAAAAGTTGTCTAGTGTGTGAGGGCATTTATTTTCATTATATATTACAGATAGAACTCTATGATCGCTCGATTTGTTTGATCAGAGTATGAAAATATAGAGAAAGCATGTTTTGTTGTTTTTCACATAAAGAATCTAAGCCCTGTATTAGACTGTGATAAAATACTTCGAGCATAAGAGAACACTTGAGAAATGCCCGTTTTGTTTTATCACAATCTAATATACATACATAGTTGCTAATTAACCAAGTTTGGCACAACATATTTGAGTACGAATTCATAGCAGATTTTTATATTACCACAAGTTTTTTACCATAACACACAATAATCTCGCAATTTGATTGGTTGATTTGCCGTGGTAAATAAGAGTCTAGAAAAATGG
>JAOBRB020403998.1:0-10167 GCA_027575285.2 Zoanthus pulchellus | reverse complement strand
CGGGCTCGTGCTATTTTGAACTTTTTGAAAACCCACTCGTTCAAATTTTTTCCAAATTGCACTCGAACTCATATGATGTCCTATACAAATACAGAGTTCAGAACTTTAAAATCACTGAATATTGAAATTTTGGGTGAAGTTTTATCAAACCTATGTCATATAACGGTTAACTTAAAAATTTCTAATTCGTTTTTATAACTAAAGTTATTTTAAAATTTGCAGGTGAAACAATACTAGATCTTGGGTGTGGTCCTGGAAACTTGTCCGTGGCAATAGCAGAAAAGATTGGCGCAAAGGGGAAAGTTATAGCAGTTGACCCTGATAAAAATAGAATCGCCTTGGCGAAGTCATCGTTTGGAGAAATAGAAAACCTAGAGTTCAAAGAAGGAAGCGCAGAAACTTTGCCATGCGAGGAATCTTTTTTTGACGCTGTATTTTTGAACTACGTGCTGCACTGGATAAAACATAAAAAAAACGCGCTTGGCAATATTTATAAAGTTCTCAAACGAGGAGGAAGATTGGCGATGCTGTTTCCTCTGTCTTTCCCTTCAATTATGGAGAAGGCGTTAAAAGAGTTGAATCCAAAAGAGAATTTTGAACGAATAAATGACATGATATATCATGAAGACTTGAAAAATATTGAGAGATATTGCCAAGAAGTTGGTTTTGTTACCACAGAAATCGCCGAGTTTCGTCTCGTTTCAAACCAGGATCTGCCAAGTTTTCTTGGATTTCTCTCAGGATCTTTTAATGGCGTTTTTGATTTGAGTCTTATCAGAGAAGAGAAATTAGATGAGTTTAAAATGTATTTAGATGGAGGTCTTGTTTCTTTTAAAGTTTTTGCTGGAGTCATTATTGTAACAAAACCATAGCTAGTTCATTCATTGACAGCAATAATCTAATATGTTTTGAGAGTCAGTTGAGTAAATATCTTAAGTAAATATACTTTTTTATTGTTTCCTGTATCCATTTCATTATCCCATTATACTTCACGCGAGCGTACACTCCGAACATCCCTAGTATGGCGCACCCATGCCCCCAAGATATGGCACCGAGCAGGTAGAACTGTCTCTCGATCGCGCCTTGATTGTAACATGCGCAATTAATGGAGCTGTGAATTTTGCGGCAGTAAGCTTGTTTGTACTTTGTCTTGCTAACAACAGATACAGAGGCTTGCATGAAAATGGAAGTGAATTCTATCCCCCCCCCCTCCTCCTTCCCATTCCCCTCCTCCTTCATCTGACAAAAGGCTATCAAACCCTCTAAATGAACATCGCTTTTCTGGTGCTACGTCAGAAATTCAATTTGGTAAGCGAACGGGGTGAACATACCTGCTGCGTAATACAAGGATTGTGCGTCAATCGGATATCCAATCGAAAGCTTGTCTATTATTGCTGTGGAGCAAGCAAAGAGAGTGCGGGAGCTCCAAATCGTATTCAAAAGCCTAAGTTTTAACCAGAATTCATTGCGTTGCAACCAGAATTCGCTGCGCGCCTTGGTGAAGCCTAGTTTTTATGATTAGCTATTTGGCAAACGCCGTGATCACGTGTGAGAACGTGTTATGTGTTAAATTTTCTTTACTAGACTACACTTTTTTTATTTAGAATATATTTCATAAGAATAACAAGGCTGAAATTTGCAAAATTTTAAGAATATCTTAAGATTAACCGAGGATAAATTTTGACATTATCAAACAAAATCAAGCAAGATTTTGACATTAGCCTACAAAACGCGCCAACTCTTGGGTAGTATTTCCTGTAAGAACTCGTGATTTACGAGTTTGTGCACAGCTAGGCAGACAATTATCTCCATAAAGAGTATATTTTCCTCATGTGAACTCCAAAATACGAAATAATAAGTTCCTATGACTTTCGTGTGGTCTTAAGTGGTTTGATAGGGATTGGAACGGTTGACTTGTCGCCAGCTGTTGACGCTAGCCAGAGACTACGTATCGGAGTGAGTAAAAATGGCTTTTGACTCTGGCCCGATTCTAACTGATTTTACTTTCTGTGTTGTTTTTTCTTTATTTTGCATGTCGAGCTTAACGAAGAACGCGCGAAATTTCCTTTCAAGATGGCTGCCTCTTCGTGCTCAAAAGTCCACGGACACTTTCTCCGCACTGCAATAACTCATTTCTTGCGTATACGCGCATATGAATGATTAACTGGGCGCTTATAGGCGTTTACTTGGACTACCTGACTATCTTACAATAAGGATACTGCAAATTACCGTGTTTTGCCAACGTTTTATAAAGGAAAGTTAAATTCTTTTAATATTGCGAGCGGAGAATTGTTGGCAGCACGAGTTTAACCCTTTCACTCCCAATCAGTTATCAATACTTATTTTCTCCTTACTTAACAAATACAAAATAACCATTTGGTAATGAGAAAATGACAATTGATCAAACAAAGGAAACTAAAAGATTAAAAGTAAAATTCTCTCAAACTTGTTCAATGAAAGGTATGGGAACAA
Organism: Zoanthus pulchellus; assembly: GCA_027575285.2. Taxonomy (NCBI): domain Eukaryota; kingdom Metazoa; phylum Cnidaria; class Anthozoa; order Zoantharia; family Zoanthidae; genus Zoanthus; species Zoanthus pulchellus. The sequence continues at coordinate 7,695 of JAOBRB020403998.1, read as the reverse complement.
GTTGGGAGAATCTAATAATTCAACGGGAGTGAAAGAGTTAAATTTACCTAAAAGTTTGCAAAATTGTAGATCTTTACTTGTATATTAGTTTCATATTAATTTGCAATATAAGTCAGGAAAACAAAGGCTGGGTCATATTTCCTTGCGAGCTTTAAGAATTAGACGAATAAATTAAGCTCTTTTTCATAATTTTGCGTTTTTTTACGTTTTCCGTTAGAATTATTTCAATTATTGACACTCGAAGTGCTAGTCAAACTTGATGCACTTCTAATTCAAGCCGGCAAGATGAGTCGAACAGAACTGGTACTTTTATTTACTTTCGAACCAGAAAGTAAACAGATCAGTTTTTGGGGAAAACAAGCATTCAATGTTTCGTAAATTGTTCCCAGAACCAATGCGTATTTTACTGACTAAAATCATGTTTTGTGTCCAGTAGCAAAACTCAGTAGTCCTTGAACGATTTTTACGTACGACCTCAGGAGAACGCAATCATAATCTTACGCAGGCGGAAAAAATCTCAATTTTGTGGTTGATCCAAATCGACGCCATCTTGGATTTCTCCGAGTGGGTCTGGGTAGGGTCTTTTAGGCCAGTACGGCATGTAAGCTTTCCATGAAACTCAAGATTTGGACGAGCTATTCAATCCCTCTAGCACGGTGCTAGAAAAATCACCATCCTACTTCATTAATCTATGATTACTGCTAGCTAGTTTGTCTATACTGTCACTGATTCTATCACAAACTTATGAATTTGTTTGATACAACGGAAAGTGTTGGTCGCACAAGTTCTTAATATTTTCCAAGCAAACTCTAGTCTAATAAGTGTTATAAGTTTGCAAAAATGTTGAAATGATGTTTTTATAAAATCTTTACTTTCAACTTTCCTTGCGAGACGTTGAAGGCAAGCGATATGTGTTAACAAGTTTTTGTCAATTTCTTAAACGCTGCGGCTGAAATTGAGAATAACTCAAGAAGATAAATGATTTACTAAGTTACTTCTGGTCATAATTTTTGTCCTTGTTAAAAATTACGTTTTGTACGGAATTAATACAATTATTGAGTTGTAAATGCTAGTCAAACTTTATGAAGCACGCTAGTTGAATTGCGATAAAATTTTAAGACAAAGACAATAGATATCTGAACAGACGTAACTACAATGTTGTTAAAAAAATAGAAAAACAGCCACTGTTCATCAGCAGGATGCCCAAATTGTGTGCAACTCTACAATTGGTTTCGGCTCCATTAAATCTCCATTAAGCTAACGTCATCAAGTCGCATAACGCCACCATTTCATGACTACATGCTCTTCGCAAATCGTCAACGACGATAGATAGACTGATAGCAAACTCAAATCTTGACTCTGCCTTCCACAGGTAAAAACCTGCACCGGCTATAGCAAAAAGGTTCAGCAGTAATGAGAGTTAGATGAACGGTACATGTAATACATATGTACAGTACATAAACTGCAGCGAGAAGTAATGGAGCGGCGTGCACAATTAAACACGATACAGGTCAAGATACCAAACACTTGTAATTGATACCCCAATAAATTCTTAAACTTAGGGACGGATAATTATTTTTTGACTGATGTTTGCAGAAACCATGAACAATAAAATTAATTGTTTTCAAGCAAAAAAAAAAAGAAAATGAATAGCTTGCCGACGGCAACGGCTATATCATGGGAAATACCTCCAGGAAAACTAGGAATTTTTTGGAAGTTAGAATTAATCATATACTCTATACTCAGCTCTATATGGATCTTTCAAAATTTTACAAAAACTACTTTTCTTTTCTATGTTTGCAAACTGTAAATTTTCATTTCATTTCAGGGAATGTTTAATTTAGAAAATATTCTCTCTGTGTATACTCTCTCTATAATTAAACACAGATAGATGGGGTGACATCCCCACTAAAAGAGTAAAGCCCCCTATCCCGGACTATCAGGACAAGTCATCGTTTCATGGTACCCAAAACAACTAGAATCTGATACATTCAAATAAAATTCACTGACTAAGGCTCCTTGTGATTACCGATGAGGGACAAATAGATGGATATTGCCCCATGTGCAGCTCATTGAACACATTAAACAGGGGGGTGAAAGGGTCTGCGGATCGGCAGATTTTGCGCAAAATTTTGTTCGGATTGCGAATTTCAACATCAATTTCAGCGCATTTGCTAATCCAACGAATCTGATGGATTCGAATTATGGCAAAAATCTTCTGCGGATTACGGACTTAAAGCATAATTCTAGCCAAACTGCAGATCTCTCAATAGGCGACCAGCCACACCATTGCGCCATTTGCGAATTCGAATTCGGCTTTAAAAAGCTCTGGATCAACGGATTTGGGACTGAAATTGCGCGGATCTGCGGATCTGGTAACCCCCTTTCACCCCCCAGCCCCCCAGCCCCCCAGCCCCATCAAAAGTTTCGGGAAGCCGCATCTTGTTTTTGAAGAAACATTAAATGACGATGACAATGTTTCAGTGTTTCTGACGATGACCTCTTTCTTCTTCTACAAAGCTAAAAAGCTAGCTAAATCCTTTCGAGCTAAGTGGCCCAGAGAGCCGGTTTCTGTAGTGTTCAGCGGATGAGAATGTTTGACTTCCCCTGAACGGGAAACTAATCCATCGCAGGTTAGCTTCTAGCAGACGCTGGAACTCATTTACCTACTCCGAGAGGATGGAAAGCTGAGTTGTCTTAGGCGGATAAGAACATCACACAAATATTCAAATCTAGGCAAAGAGCCGGGATCCATCTAGGGATCTTGTGGTTGGAAAGCAGAGATTTTACCAACTGCGTCAACTCTGGCCCACAAACCATAATAAAAAAGTCTGAGCCCATGACGGGAACCGAACCCACAACCTTCCGAACACTGAGCTTACGCTCTATCCACTGAGCTACAAGGACTCACAGGAGAGCAAGGTCATTTCTTATGTTCTTAAATAGACCTGTGAACAAAATGTTGGTCTCTATCAAGCCATCGTTACGATTTAATATTCGCCATAGCCACCATTTTATGGACAGCACAATAATCTATAAATATTAATTTTGCAGCTCGGATATCGCAGCACTTCACTTTCGATAGAAACCGCTAGTCTTATAATCTTGTAATTATAAATAAACAAACACCGAAGATTAGTATTTACAGATCGGTGTTTCTGCTACATCTGTTGACAGTAATGATACGATAAACAAGGTGCTCAAACTCCTAGTCATGGTCCACTTTATTTGTAGCGCTCGTAAAGGAGGAGCAAAGAACGCTCCGAGTGATAATGGAAGTGCACAACCACTAAAATATCGGATATTACGTACAGGGAAAGCATCACTGGCTAAAGCTATTGCCAATTAGAATTAATGAAATCGCTCCTTAATCAGCATTTTTGGTAACGAGTTTGACTTTGTTATCGATATGATTCGGTAGTGTACTGGAAACAATGTCCTCAAGTGTTTGTAGTGACGTTAATTATCCCAGACAGGATATTTTCCAAAAGTCACAAGAAGCGATTCTCTCTCACACCCTTTGCAGTAGACAGCTTAAAGCAGTCAGTTTCTTCTTGGCTATATAATGAAACACTTTCGCATAAACAAATGCGAAAGGCATACGAGATAATAGAATACCAGCAATCAGTTTATCCTTCAACATTGGAATGCTAGTTCGGAATGGGAAAGTTTCAGAAGCTAGCGAACTACCAGGCGACATCCAACTTAAGGACCTCAAGGACATAGATATCGTGATATCCTATGAGTTTTTTGGAATAACTTATGGAAATGAAGCCACTTCAAGTCTGCCATTTGTCTCTCCGGATTAGTCACTTGTAACACTTGATGGTACGTGTATGACGGGCTGTTAGAGAACCAGAAAAGAGGCACGGCCACGGGATTAAAATACACCCAGACACAAAACCAGCTTTACCGCGTGGCCATAGCATGTCATACGCGCTATACGTAAGCTAGGTACGTAAAAGCGATTGACCCAAGGATTGTGGGAGTTCAAAAGTATAAACCAAATTGTTAACAGCGAACTCTTAAAAACAATGAGATTATTAAGTTGATTCTGGCATTTTGGTTGCAAAAATTTCATTGAAAAAAAAATTGTTTGCAAACGGAAGATACAAAAAATAAATTGTTTGCACCGAGAACCAGAGAAAAAAAGTTTATGGTACAATTTCCCCCTTCCGTCACAAAAATAATGGTCTGCCCCTTACTATAATTCAAAAAATGATACAAGAATTTAATTTCAGCCTAAAATGGGCAGGAAAAGCAGTATTCTAATAAAAAAGATTGCAGTTCTGACAAGATAGCCAGCAGCACACAAGCTGTTTCTGTATGTTTGGGTTGGTGTTCAAAGTCGTTTTAGTATAAAATCAATAAACTAAGAAAATCAATCCAGTTATACAACAAAATACTACGGAGCCCGGGAAGTACCATGCATGCGTGCGTAAAGCATCATATTAGAATAAAATGCAAGGCTGGCACTACGACAATTTCAAAACTTTAATCGCAAATATTTCGACTAGTAGAACTAGTCTTCTTCAATGCTGGAGTGAAAATGAAAGAAAATAAAGGCTAAAGAAAATTGAAAATATATTAAGTTAATAATCAAACTAAAGTAACGTACAGTATGATATATGAGTAAATAAAATGAAAATAAAAATAGAACTGTCAATGAAAATTATCGTTCGTTGCGTCTGTTAATTTAAGTCCGTTAGGTGATAGAGTTTTTCCTTTATCAATGAGATATGCTTCTCGAGCTTTACGGCGTGAAGCGTTATTATATTTTCGCAATTCCAGAGAGATGAGTTTCATGTCTGACAAGGAATGGCCTGGTGAATTAAAATGTAGGTACTGCGGCTGATGCGTTTACGTGATTCATGTTATATGTAGCTTGTCTGTGTTCAGTGAAGCGTTCACAAAGGCTCCGTTTGGTTTCCCCGATATATATACTGCACTCAAACGGATTTATCATACTAGAGATGTACCTTTTTGTCTTTTTGGCGAACACTTTCTAACTTTTGGCTCGACTTTTTATTCTTTTGTGCAACTTTTAATTTTGGAACAACTTTTTCTTTGCTGGCGCAACTTTTTTTGTGCTGGCGCGACTTTTGTGTTGGTGCGACTTATTTTCGGTGGCGCGACTTTTTTTATTGGTGTTCATTGGTACTCCGCTGCGAAATTTCTCGCGGGCCTAAACTATGAACACGTGCAGTTGAACAAGATGGCTGAAGACGATATTAAGGTAAGAAGTACTTCATTTAGTTCTAAATACAGCCGTAATATTTGTAAACGAATTGAAAGATTGAATAAAGCAAAGGTAGCAACTTTTGTGTTTTTGCTTTATTTTATTGTACAGAGTTAACCATTCGTAGGAAACCACAACAGGCTGCCTGGCAGAGGTTTGATTTATGCCGACAAAAAAATTTCAATAGTAGCTTAGACAGGTTAGAACAAAACATGGCACAAATTAAAGTTCTCCCACAACAACAAAAAATGTATTACCCCTCTTTAAGTTAATAAAATAAAATAGCTGCTACAATAAAATAAAGTATGTTGTATCTGCATTGGAAAAGAGCATTAATATAGTAGTTAGTAACTAATTAAATCTTCCTTTCTCAGATGGATATTTCAGCAGTCCTAAATGCGAATGATGATGACAGCAGGGGACAGATTTAGAATTCGTAGCTTTTGTAGAGCTGCCCGAGAGAAGCAATCCAAGGAAGAAAAGGAATCCAAAAAACGAAGACTGCTTGAGGCATTCTTGGCTTCAAAGAAAGATAGGTCCATCAAGTCAACGACTGCTTCAGAACAGCAAAAGAAAAATTATAAAAAAGAAAAAATGAAGTCCAAACGAGTACAAGTTGGATGGAAATATTTCCGAGGGGAGGTCAAAGACTATGTTTTGGTACTGCTGTCTAAGGGAGATGGCAGTAGGTATGCAAGCATGTTATCAAGTAATTATAACAGAATAGACATTATAAACCTCATTACTGAATTTACCAAAAGCCACACCACAAGTACATGTACCGTCATTTTAAGTGTAACCACCCTAAACATGTTTTTCCTGGCCTTATAAACACTGAAACTCTCTGTTTATACAGTAAATTATCAGCTACCAAAAATAGATATGATTTTGTCAAAACTTTTCTTCCTATCTGCCTTTCAGCCTTAAATTATCCACTTAATATTTTTAAGAAACACTTACAACCATGGTTAAATTATAAAGCTTTTTTAACAAAAGATCTCTTAAGACCTAAAATCTGCCTCTTAAAAATGCAATTTGTTATCGAACTTTTTATAATAAACATGTTCAGACAGATTATTACTGAATCAATCCTTTAAAAGGATCACAATGTGCACCTCCCTAAACTGCGTCTTGCAAATAATATTTATCTGAACTAGCAATACCAAACTGCACACACTTTTTAATACAAACAGAAAATTTCATCTAAAATTAAGCTATACAACTTAAAATTAATAACCATCTGTTCTCTTACCATTAATTTAATTATTTTGTCAGTCGGGGTGTATAGTGATATGAGTTTGACTGTATGGATTTTGCCGGTCCCACCTGGGATGCCAGGTGGGTTCCCACCTAACCTACCTGGGATTCCAGATGGAATCCCACCTGGGATATTTTATAATCCGGGTGGGATCCCACCAATCTCACCTAAGATCCCTAATGGGAAATTCCAAAATCCCAGGTGGGATTGGGATCATGGGACCATGTTGTTTGATTGTTTTCCAAAGCAAGTTTTACCATCTTTAATTCAAGTTTTTTCTGTCAAATGAAGACAGTTTCAACACTAAAAAAACAACTGTTTTGGAAATGAGAAATTAATTACATCTACTATAACAATCAAGAAGTTATTTTCATAATTAAAATATAAAAATATAAAATTGCCTATGGGTAAAATTTTTTCCAATAAAACTAAATTAAATGTTTTCTATAATAGAGGATAATCTTGATATTTTAACCAAGATTCGAAATAGTTTTTTTCAGTTTTAACTCTGAAGATGATCTTCTATGATTGAGAATGTTTAGTTTAGTTTTATTGGAAAAACTTCTACCCATAGTTAATTTTAATCAAAAAGTTAACTTTAGTTTTACCCAAGTTTACATTGTATAAAAGTCATCTACTTTTCATTAGAGAATATCATTATTCTCAATAATGCATATTCCATTGAATAAGAAAACACTACAAAAATTAATAGCAATTGCTGAACAGACAAAACTAGAATATTGAAGAATATAGCAAAACAATTAGACATAGATATACATCAACAACTGTATTTATAAAGTTTATTAATCACACTCATAAATAAAAATTTTCATTTCTAATTAACAATATTCTATTATTGGAAGTTAACTGTTGAAAGTGTTTTTTGTTATTACAGTTTTAAAAGTGCAATTACAAAGTCTGTATATTCTGTAACAGAAATGAGATTGAAACAAAAGATCATCTATTATACAATTTCCCTCGTTATGATAATTTATGTTACGAGTTTTTTCAAAAAATTGACATGAACATTCCAACTAACGACATTGAAATTATAACATGTACAAAAAAGATACTGAATTTTGAAAATCAAAACATATACCAGGGCTCGACTTTAGAAAAAAGAACCTGGGGCCAGCTGGCTCCTAAGTTTTTAAATTTGGTCGCCAGCACAAATATTCTGGTCGCCAAAATTTTTTAT
>JAOBRB020403923.1:0-10167 GCA_027575285.2 Zoanthus pulchellus | reverse complement strand
CTAAGTGTATTATTGATGTATGAAAGGAATGACTCTTTTGCATATTCAGCAAACGTGGATACGGCAGACGCTGGCAACGAATGAACAACGGCGGGGCCGTCAAACACCTTGACATCGTAATATGGTGGTGGGGGAGTTTCTGTGACACCTTTAGTAATGATTGGAATCAAGTCAGATTTTTTGGTGTAGCGCAGGTTTCCAAATTCAGACAACGACGGAGGATAAGGCTGGTTTTCATGAGAAAAGAATTCCTCCGAATCACCACCCCGTATTTGACGTCCTATATAGAGCCGACTGAACAGAAACGATCACTCTTTACTGCAGTAAGCTTGAGAGATGCTTTTGTGAACTTTTTTGGTTGTTGTCTTTTCAACAAAGGCAAATAATTTTTTGGTATGGTATCAGGAACGGACGCTATCTTGTCTTTAATAACATCTTTGATGTATTTCTTGTACAGATTTGATCCTAATTCTTCAACAGTCTCTACAGTATACACAACTGATTCATCTGCACAGTTATGTGTGTCAAGCACAACCAATTCAGGGCAGTCATATAGAAATGGATTCCCATACTCGGCTATAATGTTCACAAGACTCTTGACATTGGCTTTAAAGCTTTTTTGTTTGGAAATTCCTTGTTCGTGGTGTTTTCCATTCGCGTGTGTGATATCTGAGGCAAAGGCGAATTCAAACTGTTCCAAACAGCGTGCAACTTCTGGTGCCGCCACCAGCCATCTTCTGAAGGCATTTGGGTTCTCGGTCAGCCCAATGATGCCACCCGAACTCTTTAAAATAGCATTGTTCTGTTCGTGTGCCTGATCGATTGGGATACCAGAAAACTTGTTTGATGACTTATTGATCACCCAGCATTTCTTGAACTCATCTTTGATGGGTTCAGGCAAATTTTCCATATCTCTAATATGAAATGGAAGCCATCTGGCGTAATTTGTATGGTCCAGGGCGAAAAACCAGGGAGCAAGCGCACGGAGGGCCTCTACGTATAGCATGAAGTTATTTTGGCGATGCGCCCGTACAAATGTAAGGATTCTTAATTCAAGTTGCATAATCATATACCAAAACTTAAATGTTGGGCTACATTTCACCATATTCTCCCGCCATTGCTGGATGTTGCTGTTGCCATCTTCACCGCCTAGCTCTTCGAAAGCATTGTATAGAAGAATATGTAGGGCAGCACAGGTCAATTGATGCACAAGCCTCGTTTTCGTTTGATGCGATACTTTAAGGAAGGCTTCAGAGGTGCCAGAAGACGATATATTAGCTTCTGTTAAAGCAGTAGTCCAGCCCGAAGCTTCGAGAAGATCACCGCAAACTGACCATAACGCCATCTCAATGTGGAGGCCACCTAGCATCACAATACAGTTGTCTTCCCCGTATCTTTCAGGCCACTGCCATTGAATAGACTTAGCAATAGCAAATAAAGGTTGATCACACACAATGACAGGAACTTGACCAGGGTTAAAATACTCTGTAATTTTCTTTTGAATGTCTAAGCCATGCTTTATCATTGCTGCTGTTGCAGCCTTCTCATTAAAAAGAGCTAAAGTGCCACTTAAACAGGGCACAGGCTTAGTTGTTGATTCTGTTAATGACGCATGATACCCAGACCAGGAAACGTAATTGTCTTTGGTTACATCAACATCTAAGTGCCTTCGGAAGTGCTCAAGCAATTGATGTTCCTTTGAAAGAGCATTTTGAAGTTCGGCGGTATTGTTCTGGCCTTCGTTAACTTTTAGCCGGGCAGGCACATTCACTTCAGAGGTGTTCAATGCAATTGATTCAATTGTAACATAATCACTCGGCAGCGACATTTCTCTTTCTGGAGCACTGACAAAAATATTATCAGTTGCTTGCTGTATATTCTCTCTAGTTTCTGTTGGGAATTGAAAAAGACTTATACCTGTTCCATGAAATGAACTCTTTGAGGTAGTAGATGAAGGATTATGGTCCAGGTTATCTATAGCACCGACAGTTAAGAAACCTTTCTTGAGTTGAACTGGGCAGACAACTCCTGTTGTCTCGAAGTGTTTACAGACAGATGTTCCAAGGTCGTTAAGAATTTCATCAACTCTGTTGTAGCTAATACTAAGGCCAAGGTCATTCATTTGATTAATGAGCTTTTTACTTCTTGTTTGGGCGTGAATATTTAAACCAATGTAGACAGGCAGCCGAAGTTCTCTGTTGCGGTGATGGCGCGTTGATTTGTCGGCAGATTGAGCGCCTCGTTTTTTCATATTAAAAATTATAAGCTGTGCGATAGTAAGCGAAGCTTGCGACTCCTCGGGCTCCTGACTTTTGATGCTTGGTCCATTGAGTAACATTGATACCAAGCATTGTAAGCTTTCAGGTATTGACTGTGACTGGCAATCAGCCTCGAATTTTCCTTGAAAACAGAATCTGGCATTTTGGAACACTTCATTCTGGATGTTTCTCGCTGATTTTGCTAGCATCATGATTTCTCTGTTGTAATCCCTGCTTGCAAGAGCCTCTTTTAACAGCTTATTCATACCCTCGTTGAAAATAAGTACCGTATTTTTTCCATCAGTTTGCTCTTGAAGCTCGCCATGAAAGTAATCAATGATTTCGTTCTTCAGTCGGGTCTTATGTACATTTATGTCAGCTTGAAGCTCATTTAAACGTGCTAAATAAAGAGAATGAAGATCTGAGAGTTTGAAAACATATTCCTCGTTTTCGACCATACTTTCCATATAGGATACAAGCTCGACAAAAGCGCGAGCCTTTAATGCTTTGATGTTGCATGTAGTGGATTCGGAACTTTTTGTGAATGCTGTATATTTCCTTTGGTAAGCAAGAATGCATTTTGTGTGGTATTTGCACTCAATCGCAACCATATCACCGGAAGAAATTTTAGTGATTAGATTAGTATCCTGCATCTCACGCGCCATCTTTCGAACATTTTGGTCAACTTGTAAAGTCAGGACCTATAACAAAGAAAGAATTTGAAAATTTTTGTAACTGGAAACATGCTTTACATTTTTTGACGGAGATTTATCTATACGTATGGATGAATTTCCATCAAAAATTACGCATTGATCTTGGACCTAGTGGTCTTTGAAAGGTTAGAGAGACTTTCATGTATATTTGATATACTGTACATGTTTATATCTCGCAGTTATTTAAAATACTTGCAGGAAAATAATTATATGAATGGATTTATTTAATTGATCAAAAATGAAAAAAAAAACCGTATTATTTCAATGAAAATAATAATCTACCTGATGAAGATCACCGCCCTGTTCAGAACAAAATATACATCCGCCAGCATTCTTTTCGACCAACTGTCTTTTAGACCTCCTCACGTCACTCTTGCTACTTGCACGATGTCTCTTCAGCTGCTCTCGGTTTAACTTTGATGTGGCAAGTTTGAGATGGCATGATTTGTGCCAGACCGCTTTGTTTTTGCAAAGTTCATCCACAGATGTGTCAGGTGAGATCCTCAGCTCTACTAGAAGAGCACCCAACTTCCGAAAATCATGAACATTATCAAGGAAAGCCTGATAAATTGCCTTGCCCCTCCATCATGAAGACTTTTGAGTGGACATTTAAGAACATCTTACAAATCCTCTTGACAAATGATACATAATTCCCAGCTCACAGACTAGAAAAGTTGAAGAGTTTATGTTTAGGTTGCAAGTAAAATATCACAGCAAGAACATTTATTTGAAAAGTCGAATTCATTAAATTCATTCAGTTCATTAAATGCTCACCATGACAAGTATGTTTCTCCGGCAAGTCTGACAATGCTATGGCAATTGGAAGGTACATAAATTAAAGCGAATTTGTAAGGAAACGTTTTCACTCCACAATTAATTATAAGAATTGTTTTGATCAGTTAAACGAACAGCTTTCTCACAAAATGTCATTCACGACACAATGTCTAGACACCACTTGTATGAACTTAAACTTCCCGCCAATTTTTTCCCCCCGTAAATCACGGGCAGCCAAGATATTTATTTACTAATAATGTTACGGCTACAAAAAGCTTATTATTTTAAAAAGTTTCTAAAAACAAATAATTTAAGGCTACAATTCAGCAGGATAAAAGAAAATCAAGGATATTAGACTCCCACTGATACAGTTATGAAACCCCTACCAACCCTCCCTCTCTAAAAATAATTATTTCAACTATTGTCTCAAAATTTATAAAAACATAACCAATCTTTTCTCATTTGTTGCTTTCATTTCAAAACTGTTAAAATGTTTAAAGCTCTTTTTGTCATTATATTCTATCATAAGTTCAAACTAGTTATGTTTTGCTCCCCTGTGACAAAATAGCCTCTCTCCTCCCCCATGGGATTGGTTGTGTTGGCACCCCTTCTAAAATCGTACCTTATGTACCGAGGTATCATCCTACTAAGTTTTGTGCTTTTACTCAAAAGTGCACGATATCTCCTATTTTTGTCACTAACAGACCGGACTATGAGAAGAATAAACTGGTTTGAAAAAAAATAAACCGGTTTAAAAAACAAGTTGAACCAAAAAAAAAATTTAATCCACAATATATATTTATATATTTGTATATATTTATATAATCAAAAAGTACGTTGAAATCTTCATCAACTGAAAAGTGCTCAATAGCTGAGCTAGAGCAATAATTAATTATTTATAATGCAAGAGTTAGTTTATTTGGTCATTTATTCCCTACTCTGAGTTTCATGCTCTATGCGGAGAAATCGACAGGCGACAAAACTGAAAACTGAAAAAAAACTGAAACAACGGTTACTATCGAAGATTTTTGAAAATACAGACCAATTCAGTACAGAGACAGGATGTCAATCATGTTGCATGACAAGTCATTAGGAACTGTCATTACTATACTAAGTGAATATTACATTTTTAGTAGAAATTTTCTAGCGTGTCTGCAACACGACGCGAGTTCATTTCTGCGGTTGAGAGTTGACATTTCCGGCCTGCATAAAATGAAAAATTTCTCCCACAAACACAGATTACATCTCTTATTTACATTAGAATAAGTCCTAGCCTATTTACTTTGCGCCATCTAATGTCATATTTAATGTTATGATCATTTAAGCTCCCTATCTACTTACTAAGTTCGGTAGAGTGTTTGTAACGCTCATTGCAAAATGAACATGAACATGAACATATATGATTTCTGCATCTTTAAAAGAAGTGTCACAAATTCCTGTGTACGTTTCCTTTGTGGTTGTAGTGGTGACTTTGCTTGGTAGATGACATTTTCCGCATATTTACAGTTTCCATCTAGAGGGCATTAATTGGGTTTCCGGCAATTACAGTTTTTTATTTGATCTTTGGTGCATGTGGATTTGTTAAATTCAGCTTTGTTGTGATTAAATATTATTTTTTTGATATTACCCATGCAGCTATAGCATAATTTTTATGTGTTACGGTTGAATATTGAAAGGGGATTAGAAGTTTTATGAAGAGGGTTAGACTTGGGAAATGTTTATCGATGAGTGAAAGGAAGCATTTTCTTACATTAGTTGCCACGCTCTTGCTCTATGATGGGTTAAACCAGAGAATATTTCTTTGCCTAGTATTGCGGTGTCGTGCTTGGCTTGGTTTAAAAGAGAGATTATAGCCATAACCACTTTTGTCGAATGTTTCTTGACAGATGCCTTAAGCGTTATCGAAGCATTCTTCATTCAGATAGCTTTTTGTTAATGGATTCGGGGATGTTTCTTGAAGATGGATGGTGGGTGATTGGATTCTTTATGGACATATAATGGGATATTGCACTCTTTAGTGTAAGGGTAAAGTAGTATTTGTCACTTCAGAGGTCAAGCGTAACGTCTAAGAAATTGACCCTTGTTGTGTTTGCTTCGACTGTGATCTTTAAGTCGTTGTCATGACGTTGAAAGTCGCCAGTCCATCGTCCAAGTATAAGCCGATGTTTTGGCCATACTTCTTGGTGAGAAGAGTCAAAAGGTAGCATCCAACCAATTCGCAAGTTTCAATCTCATCAAAAGATCCCATGTTAACGTCGAATTGATTGTTTGCTGACTTTTTCTCCCATTGGCAATTGTCTCTGAACAACAGTGATTGTTTTGCGTGTAAGATGATCTATCGCTCGTAGCTGCTTATTTGGCGGTAATGAGTGCCAAAGTCGAACACTTTAGAAAGGAATTTCTCAGTATTTGAGGCGTAAAACTCACAAACGTCAAAATATATGAACGAGAGGGAGTTCTTGTTTACTAAGCCATTAAACCATTTCGGGACACTAGCGGTATTCTTCCATTGGTTTATTTCCATATTAGTGATAATAAAAGCATTAATTTCGTCTAGGATGTACTTGCCGATTTCTGACTTCGATGGGTTAATCAGGCGACACGTTGGATTGTGGTGAAAATTAGATTTGTGATCCTTTAGTATTACATCTAACCTGATTCTTTCAGCTATTTTAGCAGACTTTGCATCGAGTTCTCTTACGAGTTTTTCATTATATTATTTCTTGTAGGTTTTAGTGACGTTCTCCTTAATCAATTTATCGTTAGGTGAAAGGATTCATTGCATAAAGATTTCTGGTCTTGTCTGCTGCAGTTAAGAGGGTGTTTGTTTTTTTATCTGACATATCTGAAGCAAACGTTTTTGGATGTTAACAAATACAGTAACTATCGTTTTACGCTCTTTATCTAATGAAACTATACGAAAGAAAGATTTCTAAATTCAATCAAATTCTAACAGCACGTCAGGAGAATTTTTTAAGTTCGTAGTCCGAATTAGCATCTTTTGTGTGGTGACAATAATAATTAGCTTACGGCGCTTGGCGCGTGCAAGATATATTTTTAACATTCACTTTTAAAACCGTAAGACTCGCATATTGGGATCCTTGTAAAATAAATAAGAAGCGTTTGTGATTTTATTTTAAAAAAGTTTTTTATTTTTTTAATAAATTTTGCTTCGGGAAGGATAGTTTTAAAAAGCATCTCAAATATATGCTCCATCCTTGATAATCGATTTACATGCCTGAGGCACAATGGATAGCACTGCATTCCAACTTTATTGGTTACGTGTGAGATATATCTGGTCACGTTTGAGGTATATCTATATTTTTCAAGAGAGTACGCGTTTGTTCTCTTTTACTAATCTAAAACTGATGCCATGTAATACTGTAAACATCTTACTAACCTTGTTTGCTCGGTCTGTCTTTTAAAATATTTGCCCTTGGACTTTTGCACAGACCTTGCTATGCTTTGTCTGTACTGTGAAAGACCTTGGACAAATATTTTCCCAGATAGATCTTGCACTTGGTTGTTTTGTACATTCATGCTAGTTGAATATGAGCAAAAAGGTCATGAAATCAGATTTGATTTTATTCTATTTCAGACAAAGAAGTGGGGCAAACCCCAAAACTTTATTTGGAATGAAGCGTATCAAGCATTGTTTGTTTTTCAAAGAGTTGGTAAGTAATTTTCTTTTTTAATTAAATATTATTCATTTTAGCTACAATAGTTGTTTTTATTGGTACTGTATTTTGTAACAATAATAATAAGTACAGTAAATTGCAATTATTTTGGTGACTTTTTCCAGTTTTCAGTTTATTTTTAGGCTTATCCTGTATTATAGATTTGATATTTCTCTGTTACATGGATGTAATACCTGGAAAAGGTATTAATATTGATACGCTATTTCTCAGACTACACTCAGAATGGTACATGACTATAAAGGTCTTTATGAACTGAAAATTTCATCAAGTAACTACATATGTAAAATGAGACGTAGTGAATTAATATAGTATCAGTTGCTACTATTGTGACAGAAATTGCTTGATATCGTTTTGTTTTTTCCTAGAGAGAATTTTGGGTTCGGTCCTGGAAAAAAATATTTTTACCTTGGAAAACTCCTGGAATTTTGTTACCGTTGGTGATTCCTGTGACTACTCTATATTTTGTTATAGTGATCATGCTTTTCTATTCTCGGCATTTAATCTTATTATACTGATACTGTGAAGGGGTCGGGACAAAACGTAGGGTACCCTCATTTTTCGTTATACTCTAAAAACGGTTAAATACTTAAGCAACATAAAGAGCAACACAAACAAACACATTACTCATGACTAGAAGACATAAACAAGCACGTAAAACTAAATGTGAATAAATTGTTATTGTATTGTATTGTATTATATTGATCGTGACTACAGGAAATCGTACTTATCTTCTTCAATTCAAAACATACGGGTATCAAACTTTGTCAACGTCTTCCTTGACACACTTATTGACAACGCCAATCAGAACGCACTTGCATCATTAATCATGTTACATGAAATAAATGATTTTGTCTATTTCAATTTAAAACTTTGTCAAACATCATCCCTAAAGACCCGCTTATTGACATATCAATCACAAAGTGATGACATCACTAGACACATGTTAGTAGAGGATTGGTCGTATTTCTTTCAATTCAAGTTTAAATATACGAGCATCAAGGTTTTTCAACGTCATTCAAGGCACTCTTGTTTTGACACAAATCAATTAACAAATGATGACGCTATTAATTACTTAACAATTAGAAACTTGTGCATTTTTAAAAAAAATTCCTTATGATGCAGATATTCGATTGGAAGGCTCCAAAATTTCTATGTTGTTGTGAGTTTATCATGTTGGTAGGAGAAGGACTAATACTTAGTGCAGGATACTATGTGTATTTTTGTATTGATTGAGGAAGATAAAACAATGGCTTGTGAAATTGAAGCTTGTAGTGTTGTACGTGTGGGAAATATATTGTGTTTAGAATGAAGGCGTAGATCAAGAGTGGAGTATATATTACTTTAGGGTGTGGATAGTGTTTTGGAATAATTATAACTTGTTAAGGGAATGGAAAATTACGTTATTTGATGTTATTAGCAGTTAATGCCTTTTTCTTACGAATTTGAATAAAATATGATAGATTACAAGACTAACTCAGAACCTAGAAATAAAAATTGGAGTACATTCAACTACGACTTTATAGCTTGATTAATGACATTTGTTCCTGGTTGGGGATAGAAGCAAGACTTTGTCAGTTATGACAGTACTCTATACATTAGAGTGCACTTCCGGATGACCTCCGTAGTTGTTCTAATATACTGCAAAATGCAAGAACAAGTTTGGATGCCTCATTAATGAGATTTGATTCTTAACAGTTATGAGCACATGTAGACCACCTAATGTGTTGAAAAAAATAATGCGAAGTTCTATTAGGTATATTTATTACAATTTAATGGCATATTTACAATAATAATAATACTAAGATAAAAAAAAGCCATAAGGATAATTTGTAAAAGAGTCACATGACCCCATATAAAAACAAATCACCTCATAAAAAATGTATAAAATTTTCAAAAACCTCACTAAAATGTAAAAATATTTACAATTTTTTTACAAATTTAGTAACAGCAGCTTT
This sequence comes from Zoanthus pulchellus, assembly GCA_027575285.2. Classification (NCBI taxonomy): domain Eukaryota; kingdom Metazoa; phylum Cnidaria; class Anthozoa; order Zoantharia; family Zoanthidae; genus Zoanthus; species Zoanthus pulchellus. The sequence continues at coordinate 769 of JAOBRB020403923.1, read as the reverse complement.
AAACTTATAAACATTGCATGCCGAACGCACATCAAAAGGCAAACTATGCCATTCATCCACAATCCTATAAAAAAGCTATTCTTAAGTATATTTCTCCTGGCATATTTCTTTTTTAATGATTTAATATCGAAATGCCTTAATAAATAACGGTCCTCTTGGCTATAAAAATATAAGAATTGAGAAAAGTTAACATCTAAATTGTCATTGAGTGCATTAAATAAAAAGGTAACATCGGCAACAAAAAGTCTTTTTGATTCAACAGATTGAGTCTACTTAGACGGACATCGTATGGTTCATTCGATTTTTAAATGAACATAGTTGCTCTACACTGAATTCTCTCAATTTTATTTACATGTCTTTTGGTGAACGGACACCAGACGACTGAACAGTATTCCAGATTCGATCTGACAAGGGAGCAGTAAAAAGTCTTTAGAGTAGATTCATCCTTGAGATCCCTGCACGTTCTTTTGATTAAGCCTAACATTTTGTTTGCCTTGGGGGTAATGATATCAATATGAGAGTTCCACGATAAATTGTTATCAGTCAATATCCCTAAATCTTTAAGTTCCTTGACCTCATCCAGAACTGTGTCATTCAAATGTACTCTGCTGGTAAAGGGCACTTGTTTTTTTAGTGATTCTCATGATCTTACACTTTTTGGAGTTAAAACTCATCAGGTTGCATAGGCTCCTTTGGTAAAGTTTGTCCAAATCATTTTGAAAAATTGTCTGATCATCATCACAATTTATTATTCTAAACATCTTGCTGT
>JAOBRB020403666.1:0-10169 GCA_027575285.2 Zoanthus pulchellus | reverse complement strand
AGAGTCTGTCACATTCCTTTGCCATCCAGAATATCATTATTTGTACCATGTGATCATTTGCTGCAAAAGGCCTATTCGCGCTAATCCAGGGTCAAATATTCAACCAATGTTTTCAACTTACAGATACAGTGGTGGATTTCAGTTGTAAATTTCGGGTTAATATTTTTTCCTTGGTAAATCAGAGTAATGTTTTGTGAGAACAGTAACCTTTTAACTCAACCAAGGGTTAAATTGAACATACTTTTTACTTGTCACTCTAACCCCTAGTTCGCCCCTTTTTTCACTTGCTACCCTACCAGGTGGTACACCCTTCTGATACTTACAACTCTACCCGTCGGTACAGCTTCTACCACTTGGTACTTTAACATTTGATACGGACTTATTACGCTTGCTACCATACCCATTGATACGTCCTTTTGCCACTTGATACCCTACCGTTGGCACGCATCCTTCTACCACTTGCTACGCTAACATTTGGTATGGACTTCTTCCACCATACCCGTTGATAGGCACTTCTATCACTTCCTATCCAATCGTTGGAACACCCTTCTTCCACTTTAATACCTCCACGCTGTTGGTACATCTTTCTACCACTTGCCGTTAGCAAGCCTTTAAGCCACTTGCCAACCTACCTTTGTCACGCACTTCTCAGTGCCGCTTGCTACTCTTACTATACAACGAACATGTGCTCCTTACCCACATAAGAGTAGCGATGGGGGTCCTCAGGTGCAAACGACATCTTTAATAAATAAATACTTAAATAAATAAATACTTTATTTAACGTCAACTGCAAAGGAAGTGGTTGCCCATTCTTCCTAGCCTGAGACTAATGTTTAATCGCTCGACGGCTCAGATCTTGGCGTGAAAGTCGACTTTGCAGAGGGAGGAAAACCGGAGTACCCGGAGAAAACCCTCGAAGTCAGATTGAGATCGACAAACCTCAGCCCACATGCCGAGCCCAGGAATCAATCCCGGGTCGTAGAGGTGGGAGGCACGACTGATGACCGCTATACCAATCTTTAAAGCCTTAATGGGTTCTTGAGATTTCTTCGCCTTTGGCGAGTCTTGTCTTGTAATGTATATATTTATTACGTGTGTTTTTCGGTTTGCTTTCTCTTGAATGTTAAAAAGGCAAATAATATCTATAACACGCTCTGACTCATGGATATTCCGTAGGAGTAGCAGTCAGTTAAAGTCGGAACTTTCTCATGTTTGACTCATGGATACTCCGTAGAAGTACCAGTTAGTTATAGTTGGGACTTTCTCATGTTTGACTCATGGACACTCCGTAGGAGTAGCAGTTAGTTATAGTTGGGACTTTCTCATGTTTGACTCATAGATACGCCGTAGGAGTAGCAGTGAGTTATGGTCGGAACTTTTTCATGTTTGACTCATGGATATTCCGTTGGAGTAGCAGTGAGTTATGGTTGGAACTTTCTCATGTTTGACTCATGGATACTACGTAAAGTACCAGTTAGTTATAGTTGGGACTTTCTCATGTTTGACTCATGGACACTACGTAGGAGTACCAGTCAGTTTTAGTTGGGACTTTCTCATTTATATTTTTACTTGACCATAAAGAACATAGCCTTCTTGCAGACGTTTTTGTGTCAGTCCTTCAGTTTCCTTCCCACAGGTCGGTTCAGCAAACGTTTGTGGGGAGGGAACTGGGAAAGAGTGACATAAAACGTCTACGAAGAGGTTATAAAGAACAATAGTCAAGCTTTGATTATACGGGATTTTTATCATTGGCATTGGATTCGCTGGTTCCTGCTTTAAATTACAGTGTAGTCAAAATTTTGCATACTCTTCTTTTACTCAATCAAATGTATAGGTGTGTAATATGTATAGCGCGCCAAATTGTTTTGAAAATATAATTCAAGAAGTACTGTGGTACTTGATAATATTATAAACAGATATTACGACTTCATTCCCTGCCTGCAAAAGTAGACTTAATCACAGAATTCACTGATAAGAGCTGTTGGTGTAAGTAAGTGTTATTGTTAAAGGTTTTTTTTGCACAATAATTTGAGAAGGAACTTGTAGTTTGGAATATTGATATCAAATGTTATCTATTCTCTTACCCAGACTTGTCTTTTATTACTCAGTAAAACTCTTTTTTTATGGTTTTCCGAACGATTATACGTACAATTCAGATCAGTCCCATAAGTCTGGTTAACCGAGGTTTGAAGAGGTTTGATCCACTTTTTCACAAGGCAAATTTGTACAAAAATGGAAGGAAATAAACCTAGAAAAACAGCTGTAAGATCATGAGACAAACTACGAACTGGATAAGACAACAAGATGAGTATCAATTGCATTTCAACAACTAATCAGTTAGCATGCATCTGAAAATTTACATCAATATCTATATGTATTCTCTAGCTTGTGTAAGCTGGCGGCCTTGTGGGAAAGTGGAAAAAGATGGACGAAATAAATTGGGGAGAGGACAAAAAAATTAGTAAAGAGGAGGAATGAAAAAGGGGAAACACCTTGTAAAAAAGTTCTTTTTCCTTCCCCCTCTGTTCACTAACTTTTTTGTCCTCTCCCCAGTTTCTTTGTTTTACAATCGTCCGACTTTTCCAGTTTTCGCACATGACCGCCAGCAACACAGGCTATGTATTCTTTTGCAATTTACAGACATCTTTGAACAAATTATTTATTATTTAAAGCTACTTTTAGTGTCAAACAATTACCAGTGCTTCACTGACTGGCATGTTAATAACAGCCGTGATTATAGGTGTGCTCTTTCCGTGATGTAACACAAACACCTTGATACTGTCCGATATCCCCTTGTCGCTGATGCACTCCACAAGAGTATCATAGACATACGAGAGCCCTGGCACAAGGATTGGTACCTTAATACTTGGCTTTGCGAGGGCATAGAGAGAATTATCAAACTGGAACGTGATCAATAAATTAGTGACGGCGGTGCTTTGTGAGATGTTCTGCAGGTTCATAGTCAGTTTGAAAGCAGGGCCAATTCCTTGGACTTGTGCTGCGAGTTTAATCGGCTCCAGCGCTGACGAGGAGATGGGATTAAGGCTCTTCTGCAGAGCGCTGACGTACGACCTGGCTGCGTTTAGCCTCAGGAGGTATAAATCATGTTGAAACATTCTGTGCATTGAGGTTCCACTTTCCCGCTCTCGTAGTGTCTGATCGACAAACAACTTGGTTTTGCGTGGAACGTTTAGCTTCACCGACTGGGCAGCAGGAGGGCCTGGGGTAAGATCCTTTCCTTCAAAAGTCGCCGTCCTCTTAAGAATCTTCACGTACAGCCCTCCACTCTTGGTGACGAGTATTAGAGCGCTTTCCTCGCGGCCAAATCGACCAAACTTGGCGGCAGTGACGGCATCATTCATCTGGATTGTGTTGACCAGGAATTTATCTTTATAAGTACGAACCTCTCCATTACTCAAACCCAGTAACACTGCCTTAAAACCACGAGCTCTGTGGTCCATAAGCGCCATAGTGGTTATACTAGCAGGGAGGTACACAGTCCAGAGCTTTTTTCCTTTGGTTGAGTAGCCCACAAGTGTGTTGTCCATGCACCCTACGAAAATGTTCTTTCCAATGCGTTCTAACCCTACTGCTTGAGATGTCAGTTCGATGCACGCCTTGGCGATCTTTGTTCCTCTTTTGAGAGAATAAACCTTGCCATCTCTACAGGCAACTACGATGCGGTACTCCACGTCAAACAGACCTGCAACGTGCATGGAAAGATCAAAGAACAAAGACAACTTCTTTAGGGTGCAAAATCGTAGGGAAAAAAAAGTTAGCGTTCGTGAGAATAAAATTAATACGACTCTCAGCCAAGCCGTCATTACCAGGTGAAAACTGAGAGAAAAAGAGAATTCTTGACCAGGCAAAACACTTGAGTTCTGATCTTCTCTTGAATTCTTTCACAATTTTGTCTCGGTTTTTACAAAGCTATGAGGATGTTTTAATTCTTATTCATAATATATCATTTAAAAAAGCAATACCGACAACTCATGAACGTTTGGTTTTTTAGGATATGTTTTTGACATTTTAGAAAAAATCAGCACTGTGAAAATCGTATTATAGAATTTGAAAGTGCTATAAGAACTATAGGCTCTCTTTGTTTATAGACATTTTTCTGTGCAATAAAACGATTAACAAAAAGAATCTGTTACTGGACTACCTTTTTATATTATAAACAGAAAAGGAAGGCTCATTTACAAGACAAGCACAAATAACTAATAATTCTGGACTAATACAAAAACATGTGAAAGGAAACGTGTACTGTATACCTCTAAGACAACCACCAAGAACTACACTAGTAATCCAGGAATAATCTTTTTTAGTATACCATTAGTATAGCCTACTAATGGTCTACCAAGCATCCTGCATTCTGATTGGCTACTCTACTAGAGGTCTATTTGTGATAGCCTACTAGTAAAGAAAAGACCAAAATAGTAACAAGTCTCGTTCGCTACATGTCAGAGGATTTCATCCATAATTTAATTAGTACATCCATTTTTGACCAATTAGTAGGTTGATACTAAAACAATTAGACCTCTTGGTCCCATATACGAGCTTGAAGAGCCAATTTGGCCTTCAGCTTTATGGACTATTAACTCGTGGTCCATCGCCCTCACGGTTTAAATGTTGAATAGAGAAAAAAACACATACACAGGTAAGAATAACAAAAAATGGTAGCTACTAACCTGTTATAGATAGAAAAACAGGCACACTAGCGAGACTCATTTTAGCGAGAACAGTAAAAGCCTCAGGATCCAGAATAAATACATCTTGACTCTCTGTACCAATCACAAGGCAGCTAATGGCATCATCATCAGCCATGCTTTTTTTCATAGTTCCCATACATGTAATCACCGTTTGCCTCTTTAACTGAGAATGTTTGTGAACTGCAGCAAACGCCTCCATCTCCTCGCCCTCCAAGGACAGCAACTTCAATGATCGTACTGTCAATAGCCCCTCGCTACCTTCACTCTGCAAGCTTTGCAACATCTCCCGCAGTACGTGCACATCAATCTTGTCCTCTTTAGCTTGACTCCACAAATCCTGCTCCACTGGGTTCACTTCTAAGGTTGGTAGAGTAAACTTAAAATATGGCCTCAGGTTCTTGTATACATAAATAAATGGACCTGAAGCTACGGCGACTGCTGGTGTTCGTGGTTCATTTCTGTCCATGTAGAAAGTTACTAGGGCTGTCGGAAGATCTATTATAGCACTTTCCATAAACAACGTTGTTCCTTTAAAAACCTTTAGTTTCATGTCAAAGCTCCCTTTAAAGAAAGCATAAAAACATAAAGTGAGAACAGGGCTGCAAATAGTGAGGGGCTTGGGGTGAGGTTAGCGTCATGGATTGTAGGGAGTAAGAGTGGGACAGGAACAGAGGTGTATCAGGAACTACGAAAATGGAGGATGGATGTGTATTGTCTGCAAGAAGTAATATCGAGAGGCCAAGAATGAAGAGTTAGTATTGAATATGGACGATTTTAATGGACATGTTGGTAAATGGATTGAAGGTTATGAGAGTGTCCATAGAAGAATTAGCATAGGGAAGCGATATGTGGAAGGAAAGATGTTGTTAGAATTTAGTGATGAACTTTGTGTGTGACAAACACATGGCTCAAAAAGGGGGAGAAGAGGAATTAACTTTGCACTGGAGTGAAAGGAAATAGAAAGTATGAGAGAGACGTGAAGGTCATCCATGGTGAGCTTCAGAATAGGCTGGTGGTCATGGATTTTGTAAAGAGAAAGTGAAGAAGATGGTGAGAAAGGAGGGGATTTAAAGAAGGAAGGTTTGGAAACAGAAGGAAGATGATACAAGGGCAAGATTTGAAGAGATAGCAAGACAGTTGGTAAGTGTTGGTTCACCGGACTTAAGGAGGTATGTAGGAAAAAAATTTAAGAGAGGAGAGATTGAAGGGACACATGGTGGTGGAACAAGACTGTGGAAGAAGCGATAGAAAGAAAAAAGGATGCACTTAAAAGGAAATGTGTAAAAGTGAGACTGAGACGAACAAGGCGTGATATAAGAACATAAAGAATCGGGCAAAAAAAGTAGCACAGAAAGCAATGAAGGAGGTAGCTTCGAGGGAGCTGAGTAAGCATCAAGGTGTTTGAGCTTGTGAAATTTATATAGAAAGTTGGCAAATATGTTGAGGGACATGCATAAGGTAGTGGCGGTAGGCTGACCTTCAGTGAGAAAAATAGAGGGAAAGTATGGAAAAAGAATATGGAAAGAGTTAAGTGTGAGGAGAATAAGTGGGATCGGAACGTGAAAGCAGTTGAGAGGGTTAGTTGGGAAGACACGGTGAAGATGATAAGAGAGATTAAACAGGGAAAGGCTGCTGGACCTTTGGAAGTAAAAATGATAACAGAGTGTGGGAGGATTGGAATTGGTGTAATGGTGGAGCTGTGTCAAGGTGTGTTGGATGGAAAAGGAATGCAGAATGATTGGATGCTGAAAATTATGGAACCGATATTTAAGGGGGGAAAGGGAATCCAATGAGTTGCGGGATGTATTGTAGAATTAAGTTCTAAGAGCATGCAATGATATTAAAGAAAAGATGCTAGAAAAGAGATTGCAGTGTATGGGAAAAGTGAACAAGTTGAACTTAGGTTTTAGCCAACCAAAGAACAGTAGGCGCAGTGTTTATTTTGACAATGTTACAAGAGAAGTACTTAGAGAAAAAGGAAAAGTTGTACCGTATATGTGCTTTATTGATATGAAAAAGGCATTTGACAGGGTCCTGAAGAAGGTAGTGGGGTAGGCAATGAGAATGAGAAGTGAATCAGAGGCAATGGTGAGCGCAGTGATGAGTCTGTATGAAGGTGTGAAAACAAGAATTAGAGTTGGGCGAGAGTTGTCTGATAAGTGTGAGGTAAAAATTACTGTGTACCAAGGTTCCGTGTTGTCAACATTAACTTTTACAATTGTGGTTGATGTGGTTATGGAGAGTGTGAGAAGTAAATTTAATGAGTGAGATGCTGTATGCAGATTACTTAGTTTTGACAAGCGAAACAATGGGGGGACTGAGGAAGAAGTTCTGGAAATGGAAATGTTCAAGAGCAAGGGGCGAAAGGTGAACCTTGGGGAAAAAAAGTGTTAGTGGTGCAGAAAGTGAAGTGACTGTGAGTAAGAAAGATCCATGTGGCATTTGCGGGAAGCAAGTCATAGCACATTATTCAGTGTTGTGCATAAAATGTTGGAGTGAATGCAAGTGGTGGTTGTGAGACAGCTGTGGCATTAAGAGTGAGAACTGGGAGGATGACGTTCAAGGAATGTTGAGACCAGCTAAGCTCAAAACGGTTCACGCTTAAGATGAAAAAAATGATTTATCCAAGTTGAAATGAAATACGGGCGTGAAACATGGTACTTGAGGAAAAATGAGATGGAAATTTTGAAAAGGACCAAGAAAACGATGGTGAGAGCAATGTCTGGTACAAAACTGATGGAGGATACGATGACTGAGAACCTAGTGGAGATGTTGCTATTGAAGGGAACAGTGGCATAGATGGCAAAAGCAAATGGACTGAGATGGTGTGCTTTTTTAAGAAACAAATTTGAGTTTTTAAACACTGAATGGAAAGAGGAAGGACGACCAAGGAAGGCATGGAAAATGCAAGTGGAGAAGGAGAGTGTCTGTCCTCAATGAAGAAGTTGCATGCAACGAATAGGAGAGATTGCTTCCAGTGTGGGGCAAATCCAGCCAACTCTGTTTATGAGGATAAACCCAGATCAAATCTCGAATGAGCCATAGGTTATGCTTTTTGCAACACTTATGATTTTTGTAGCACAGTTGTGCTGGTTAGTGATAGATACAGAAGAATAAAATCACATGATTGATTTTGACTAATTGCAGCCACAGATTTTTGACTGTGAATGAAGGTTATCTAATAATATCTATAGGTCTTACAATAAGAATCAGTTATTACTCATAAACAATAAACTTCTCTGTAGCTATCAAGTGTTTACTGGACATTACACTTGATGAAGAGTTATATCTATTATATCTATTATATCTATTATAATCTCTATTTGTCAAATAATATTAATAATTTTATAATTTTATCTCTCTCTTCTTTGCTTCTCATTTTTGGCAATTGTAATTTATACATATTTAGTAGGACCAAAACAAAATTCTGTACAGCGACTGTAATTATATTATTTTAGATGCAAGAAAGTGATTCATTTATAAGAATTTGAATCACTTGGTTCAAATGTGCTCAAGGCAGCAGCGCAATGAACTGAAGTATAAGAATTAATAACAAGACAGTTTGATAATACTAAGTAAAACATGGTCGTGGATTTGATTCCAGTCAGTCTCAGTCATCTAAACAACTTTAAATGTTAGAAGTTTTGTTCACCATCATCACCATCAGCACCATCATCATCAGCACCATCAGCAGCAGCACCATCAGCAGCAGCACCATCAGCAGCAGCACCATCAGCAGCAGCACCATCATCACCATCACCATCAGCAGCAGCACCATCATCATCATTAACACCTTCAGCAGCAGCACCATCATCATCATTAACACCATCAGCAGCAGCACCATCATCATCATCACCACCATCAGCAGCAGCACCATCATCATCACCACCATCATCATCATCACCATCACCATCACCATAATCAGCAGAACCATCATCATTATCATCATCACCATCATCACCAGCACCATCACCATAATCAGCAGAACCATCATCATTATCATCACCATCATCATCATCACCATAATCACCAGCACCATAATTAGCAGTACCATCATCATCATCATCATCACCATCACCACAATCAGCAGAACCATCATCATCATCCCCATCACCATCACCATAATCAGCAACACCATCATCATCACCATCAGCAGCAGCAACATCATCATTATCACCATAATCAGCAGAACCATCATCATCACCATCACCATCACTATCACCACCATCAGCAGCAGCAGCAACATCAGCATCATCATCATAATTATTTTAGTTCAACTTCTCCATTTTTCCAACTAGGACTTGGGTAACAGCTCTCCATATCCTTCAACTTGAGTATTCAATATGCAATATGGATAATTAAGGTTTTGAAGATACATGTGGTTACAACAAACAACATTCACTAATTATATTATTTACCTGTTCCAAGGTCTGCAACAAGTAATTTATAGTCAGTATCAGCATTGAGATCAGCTAGAGACAATGACGATGAAAAGGTGTACAGATTGGCTACTGGATCTTGATGAGCACTCAACCAGACACTCTCTTGATCCCTGCAATATAGTGGTACATTGTGTTAAAACCATTCTATATGAGCAGTTTGTATGTGACAATTGCTACTTGACAGTTACTATTTGTTTGAGTAGATGAATCAATTTAAACCAATTTTTTATCACAATGATATTTGCTAAAAGAAAAGAAAACTTCTGGAAACACTTAAATGCCATTGACTGGTGTAATTAGAGCCGAATTGTAGTGCCAAATAGTATGGTTAGTCAGCAACCTTCAGGCTCAGTTAAAGTGCTACTGTCTCGAAAAAATCATTTTCAAAATTTTGCTATAAATTACTTATTTGGATATTAAGTGTTACGGAAAAATTTTTTTTTCAACTACAAAACGTCGAGAAGTGACTAAAACACGGCCTCAAAGTCGGCTACCAAGTGTCCCAAATTCGGAAATATTGAGCCTACAAAACTCAGCGGCTTCCTCCAAGAGTGATGTCACACGGTTTATAAGAATGTGTTAGTGGGCTTTTCTGCTTCTTGCACTTGTAACCCAAATTGCGAAGATTATCCTCTTCATTCATCAATAATTAAAACCATCAACAACAGAAAACACAGATTCTCCTTCAACTTTCAGTTCCTTTGGCGAAATGGAAAGCGAATTCGAAGAAGACTTAGGTGCCGTTGGCGGTGTTTAAGCCTATTGCGCCCGAAAATTATGAAAAGACGAACGAAATCGAAAGAAGATGAGGATGCCGGCTTTATACTCTAGAACTTCTGGAATCAATATTTCAAGGTCAAGTAAATATTTTAAAAACATTCTATGCTTTTCGGAACGCGATTTTGGGATGATAAACGCCAAGACGTGCCAAACTTTCAAGATCCCGGAATGAAAGGAAGGAGTAAGGATTTTAGTTTATGTTTGCTTTTCATATCTTGTTCGATGCACAAAGCTTTGA